>WNNJ02002791.1:0-11693 GCA_012934845.2 Pomphorhynchus laevis
CCTACGCTGATTGTAGTGTACAGTGCTGCATCTAGAATTAAAGAATTCATACGAGAATAAGTGGTTAAGCCGACCAAATGGTTATATCATTTACTTGAAAATTTACTGATTCATTACTGCTTACGCCTATATTACAATTAGGACATTATGTCTTGTCTAATTATGATTTTGAAACGTTTTGTCGACACCTACTTGTGAATATGCTGTCCTCCTTGATAAGTGTCAACGTTATTGAAATGATTAGTGACAGTAAAGAAGCAGTTATGCTAATTAAGGATATCGAGCAGCTAAATTTTATAACGAAATTACAAAGCAATTTTCAAAGTTCAATCCCGAGTATCTTTGCGGTGCTTCCCAAAGCTAATGTTATTAACGAGTACTAAATATCTGATATTTCTGTCAAATTGTCATTTTGTATTTTAATTGTTCATAGTTTTGACAAGAATTCTTAATATCGTTTTAACTTGAGAGCTGAATACAAGCGTTACTAAAACGGATACTCAAACTGAAAGCACGAAAAAATTCGTATATTTTAATTATATGCCTATAATTATATTATAAGTATTTTAACTATGGATTTATCCTTATTAACTGTCATATTTCAGATGTGTGACTCCGTCAGCTCTGATCTTTGTGATTATTTAAAAAAAACAGTTTTTGTCAATTATCGATCGACCAACCGACTCCGATAAGCCTCTTGTAAGTAAATGCTTTTGGCAACAATTGTGCGGAAAATTACAGCAGCTAGCGAAACATAATACATTAATTGATGTTATTTAAGTTGAAAGAAGAAAAGGCATCCGCCGACATAACATTGTTGTTAAAACCAATATTTCGTTTTCCAAGCGAAACCATTTTCAAGGTAATTGTAATTATCTTGAACACCTATAACTTTTTTTTGAAGAAAAGTTTAGTGTTCAAGCTAATTACAATTACCTTGAAAATAAATTCGTTTGTAAACCGAAATATTGGATCACGACAAAACTTACACATCAATCAATATTTAATAGATTGTTTCAGGCCTCACAATCTTTACAAAATATTCTATTTTGTGTTGGAAATGGTTAAGAAAGATACAAAAGAAATTGTTACCGTCAATGGCATTGATTAGCGTCGACTGAATAAGTTCAATTTCAGATATTATCAACCTTCAATTTGAAAACCTACCGTTATTTACAATTACTTGTATATTAACTGAAAATTAGAAAACTAACTATATGTCTTGCTTAAATATATCACGTATTATTTCAATTGTAAATCTACTTAATATTATATTTTATTGCAGGTGTTTGTTAATTCATATAATAATTTATTAAATCCGGTAATTTTCGATTCAAACGTACTATTTACAATTATTAAATCTGCATTGTTACTTGTCTTAAACCGAAATAGCCTTAGTTTAAATCTTTTATACATCAAAATGCAATCAGTTCAACGACGTTATTCATCCAGCCAAAGGGTTAATATTGTTTTTTAATTCAAAATTTTATGTATGAAAATGATAAATGCTAAATTAAATTATGCAAAAAGTCGAGAGATAATCAAGGAGCCGGTTTTAACTTTATTATTTGCTTACTTCTTTAATTTGTATAGTTCTCATTGTCGTATCTGCTTTCTACGAAGAAAACACATGTATTTTTGTTAACTATGGACCGCACTTTCCCGGCAATCCGATGAATTACTCACTGAGCGAATTTGGTTCGACCTTAAACAAGTTCGGCGGATAACAACTGAGTTAATGTCTGACAAATTACTGTCGTCTGCGATGAATGACATTAACATTCAATAACACAATTCTTTTTAAATTTTGAACAGTTTGTGAAAGTTGTCCGATATCGTATAGATTAAATGGGCGCTAATGCTGATAAAATGGCGATTGCGAACCCCGGAAGATGCAGATATATTTGTTGCAATGTGGCCTCACATTCCGATTTATATCCAGACCACTTATTCAATAGAGATAGCGTCTCATAGCATTGCACCGAATGTGATTTATAGCTAACACAACACTGATGACGGATTAAAAGCCAGAGAATTGACCGTAAGTTTTAACGAAACTAGCCACAATGTTTACTGTTTTGCGACAACCTGAAGATATTCAACTTTAATCAGATTAATAAATCCGTACGCGCTTCCAGTAATTGACCAAAATGTCCGAAGATATGTCAGTTATTTATATATTATGTTATGTAATTATCTACCTATTTGAATGAATATTTGTTTATACATTGCACTATTTCATTTCTAAAAAAATAAGCCGAAACCTCATCAGACAATAATTCTTACTTCTGACTTTTAGTTTAAGAGATCATTTCAACATTTCAATTAAATTTTGTCTTTTCACATTAAATGTATTGTTTACAATTTATGTTTCAAAATTTTTGTAAAAAACGTTGGTAACAAAATATCTTTAAAATATGAACTAGTAAAATGTATCCGCAAGTGTACCTTACTAGATTGAAAGATAGAATCATCAAAATTTCTGTCACTCCTGAGATAACGATTATCTGGTCTGAACATATTATACTTTATATTATAGGCTATAGATAAAACACAGCCTCATTTATTTTTATCAAGACACATATTAGAGTAACCATGGACACGGAATTTTATAAATCTTTAAATAAATATTTGCATAAAAGCTATATATAATCGAGATATTTATCTAGTCAAGAACAATGAATTAACATCTCTTAACATGATTATTTAAAAATGTTATTGTGAATATGACATACTTTAAACTACAAGAAAAATATGTTAACATAATAATATATAATATTAAATATATAAAATTATATTAAATATTACATACATTTTGGAATTAAAAATTACATTGATTTTGAAGCCATATTCATTATCAGATGAAAGGGTTATAATGTGTAATTGGTAAGGATTATGGCAGCATAAACAAAGATGGTGATCGCTTTATTGAATTTTGGGATTCTCAAGATTTGATCATCACGAATACCTTGTGCATTAAGAGTTCATCTCAGCTCTTAACAAATTACAGTGATAAAGAAAAACCACAGATTCACTTCATACTAATGGGACGCGTGCATATGTCTTCTTATAAAACGCTTAAAGTTTATTTTTATTAAAATAGTAAGTAAAATATTCCCGTCAAATTGAGCTGATCCATCGTTTCAAAGGTTGTCATCTTATATATATTTGAATAATAATATATATTATATAATTATATCAATTAATTTTTTTTCAATTATAATATTATTAATGTATTAATTATTAAAATTTTACGAAACAGATTAGTTTATATTTCTGCTTTTTTTGATAATTAGTGTATTAATTATATTAAGACATTATTATAATTAATACCTTTATGCTTTTTGACTATTGCATAGTAATGTGTTTTACCGAGTGTTATTTTATGTTTACCGAGTGATGTCGTTAGTTCTTTTGTTGATAATGTTAATGTTTTCTTTTTAAAATATTCTTATTTTTTCTTTTTCTGTGAAAATTTAATCTTAGATGCAAATCTCCACAAATCTGTTACTTTTAGATTTATTGAAAATTTACTATATATTTATGACAATTTATTTTGTATTTTTTGACAATTTATTTTGTATTTTAGAACGGTTGCTGCAAAGTAAGTCTTTCAATTGCCTTTAATCTTTGATGTGAAAAACTGGGTCATTGTCCATCCTTTTTCCCAAATGACTTTGATTCAATTAAATTAAAGGAAATGCATTTATGCGGCGTTCAACAACATGAATTCATTTGGGATCGATTAATAATGAAAAATACGGATTTTGCATTAAATTCCATGCCATTGTTCGCGAGTCTTATAGATCGTAGCGCACTGAGTTTAACATTTAAATCAACACTTAAGAGTGACAACCATCAACGTATTTGGTAGCACATAATACATGCAATTAGCCATTTTCTTTCGAGGCAGTCGTTGCATATGTGTGATATGTCGTTGAACGATCGTCTGAATGATGCTCTAAGCTAATTGGAAGGCGAATCAATTATTCACAGTGATTCTGCATTTTATAGTCGGATGCCTATTGAGTTACATCTTGGATATAACGCAAATAGATATCAGAAGACGGAAAATACGCCGACTTTCAATTCCGATATTAATATTGATCACAATCGGTTGATTGTCACCTTGCTCTGCGTTTTTGGTATTATGTTATATCATTTAATGAACAATTGCATACACGAGCGAGTATCATCATTTGGTCGGCTTCATCAATTATCCTCGTGTGAATTCTTTAATCCTAGATGCAGCACTGTACACTACAATCAGCGTAGGTGGACCTCATCAGCGGTGAGCCTACGCCTACCTTTCGTGTTTCGGTCCTTTAATTATCTGCTGAAATTTTCCTCTGCTGCCTTTCTGTAAAAACAAACGATACAGTTTGTAAGGAAAACATTTCCACTTGTGCAAACTGTACGTTGAAGACGGTTACAACTTACAGCTTGCACAAGTGAAAATGTTTTCCTTACAAACTGTATCGTTTGTTTTTACAGAAAGGCAGCAGAGGAAAATTTCAGCAGATAATTAAAGGACCGAAACACGAAAGGTAGGCGTAGGCTCACTGCTGATGAGGTCCACCTACGCTGATTGTAGTGTACAGTGCTGCATCTAGGATTAAAGAATTCACACGAGGATAATTGATGAAGCCGACCAAATGATGATACTCGCTCGTGTATGCAATTGTTCATTCAATTTACCTGGCAGATTCCGGTTTCCTATCAAAGAAAGTTCAAAAGACAGATTGTCGGTTGTTTCCGTCAACTGTAGTGCTTTTTTCGTCTTTTGGTTTCAAAAGACGGATACAACGTACAGTTTGCACAAGTGGAAATGTTTTCCTTACAAACTGTATCGTTTGTTTTTACAGAAAGGCAGCAGAGGAAAATTTCAGCAGATAATTAAAGGACCGAAACACGAAAGGTAGGCGTAGGCTCACTGCTGATGAGGTCCACCTACGCTGATTGTAGTGTTCAGTGCTGCATCTAGGATTAAAGAATTCACACGAGGATAATTGATGAAGCCGACCAAATGATGATACTCGCTCGTGTATGCAATTGTTCATTCAATTTACCTGGCAGATTTCGGTTTCCTATCAAAGAAAGTTCAACAGACAGATTGTCGGTTGTTTCCGTCAACAGTAGTGCTTTTTTCGTCTTTTGGTTTTAAAAGACGGATACAACGTACAGTTTGCACAAGTGGAAATGTTTTCCTTACAAACTGTATCGTTTGTTTTTACAGAAAGGCAGCAGAGGCAAAATTTCAGCAGATAATTAAAGGACCGAAACACGAAAGGTTGGCGTAGGCTCACTGCTGATGAGGTTTACCTACGCTGATTGTAGTGTACAGTGCTGCATCTAGAATTAAAGAATTCATACGAGAATAAGTGGTTAAGCCGACCAAATGGTTATATCATTTACTTGAAAATTTACTGATTCATTACTGCTTACGCCTATATTACAATTAGGACATTATGTCTTGTCTAATTATGATTTTGAAACGTTTTGTCGACACCTACTTGTGAATATGCTGTCCTCCTTGATAAGTGTCAACGTTATTGAAATGATTAGTGACAGTAAAGAAGCAGTTATGCTAATTAAGGATATCGAGCAGCTAAATTTTATAACGAAATTACAAAGCAATTTTCAAAGTTCAATCCCGAGTATCTTTGCGGTGCTTCCCAAAGCTAATGTTATTAACGAGTACTAAATATCTGATATTTCTGTCAAATTGTCATTTTGTATTTTAATTGTTCATAGTTTTGACAAGAATTCTTAATATCGTTTTAACTTGAGAGCTGAATACAAGCGTTACTAAAACGGATACTCAAACTGAAAGCACGAAAAAATTCGTATATTTTAATTATATGCCTATAATTATATTATAAGTATTTTAACTATGGATTTATCCTTATTAACTATCATATTTCAGATGTGTGACTCCGTCAGTTCTGATCTTTGTGATTATTTGAAAAAACAGTTTTTGTCAATTATCGATCGACCAACCGACTCCGATAAGCCTCTTGTAAGTAAATGCTTTTGGCAACAATTGTGCGGAAAATTACAGCAGCTATCGAAACATAATACATTAATTGATGTTATTTAAGTTGAAAGAAGAAAAGGCATCCGCCGACATAACATTGTTGTTAAAACCAATATTTCGTTTTCCAAGCGAAACCATTTTCAAGGTAATTGTAATTATCTTGAACACCTATAACTTTTTTTTGAAGAAAAGTTTAGTGTTCAAGCTAATTACAATTACCTTGAAAATAAATTCGTTTGTAAACCGAAATATTGGCTTTAACAACAATGTTCTGTAAGCGGATGCCTTTTCTTCTTTCAACAATAATGTGGACCGACATCCTCGACTCTCTTTCAAATGTTAATTTAATAGCCTTTTTTTATTTATTAAGAATCAAACTGTATTTAGAGGAGCATAATTTCTAAATTGTAATAAATTAAATTATGTAATAAATCTACTTCATTGATATAACTCTTGCAAATTGAGAAAACGAAATTAGCTTGTCGGAGCTTCAAAGCTCTATCGAAAAAACACATAATGTCAGCATTTTTAACGAAATTTCTCAAGTTAAGGGTATTATTCATCCTTGTAATTTTACATTTCAAGACATGCAGGTTAGTAATTTTGTTGTTGTTACTACTACAGACTCGGGGGAACTTCCCCCGGTACCCAAACTAAAAAACTTGGCAATAATAAATTCTATTAAACCGATCGAGAAGCTTTTTTTATTCAATGTTTTCCTGAGGAAGTTTGTGATAAACTACCCTGGTAGGGTAGTATTTAATACAGTCAGGACGTACCCTAATCAGTTGAAAGTCTCCTTTTCAACATCTGAACTCATGAAAGCATACGAGACTTTCTTTAATAATAATCTTTCACAACTGGGTACTATAGTATTCAAATTAGTACAAGCTACAGTGAAATTAACTAACTTTCCTACATATCTAGAAAAAGGCGACCTTGCCAGGTTAAAAGACTCGTATAAGCTTTCCACCATTCGGCAATTAAAATCTAAATCAGGAGATGCGCTGCCAGTTGCATTTGGCACAACTGATGTGGACAATGCTGTTACACTTTGCTCCAACTCAATTAACCCATTTATGGGTTACAATCCCAGGTGTATTATTATCGATGAGGATAATTTCTCATATCCGCATTGCAATTCCTGTCGCAAGTGAGGCACTGGGCCTCCACTTGTAAGCAAGAGAAGACTTGTGGAATTTGTAAGTGTTCGCTTAGTGTTGCGCTATCTAAAGGGGAGAGGTTCGAGGCCCCCTAGTATGCAGCAACTGTGGCGGCGACCACCCTGCCTGGTCCCGCCATGCAGCTTTTTTAGGGACTACATAAACAAGTTTAAATCCACTAAATCTTCTTCCGGTAAAAGCTATGCAGAAGTTTCCTTGGACTCAAATTCTTCATCCGATCGTATGTCCAATAAGGACATTTTATATCTTCTAGATAACACAAGAAATAGTATTCTTTCTCAGTTACAACAGCTGCAGGCACCTCGCTTGGGTGCATTATTCTCGGCCCCGCTGTTCAACCTGAGAATGTCCTTCCTAAATCTAAGAAAATGGGCGCTTCAACCCGCTCGGTTCCTCCAATAAAGATCGGAAAGCTTTTAAATATGAGTGCCTTAATAAAGGGAGATGATGATATTGTCCAGTTGGCTCCGATCTCTGATGGGGCTAGATGTGGGAAGGGTAACATTTCCACACCCAACTCTGTCTAGGTCGGCTGTTCCCGTCCAACTAATCTGCCACAATGGTGAGTAAGCTCGAGCCTTTTTCACTGAACATTATTCAGTGGAATTCGGGGGGGGGTGCTTCTGCCCTTAGGCTTCTTCTGGTAGAGACGCAGATGTTAAGGTCCTTCAGGAGACGCGGTCTATCCGTCTCCCCCAGGACATTACTCGATTTATCCCTAAGCACATTTATTCACACTATACTCGTACATAACCCCTCCTCACTCCTCTTCATCTCAAGGACTCTTGACCTTAGTGAAATGCTCTTTAAGGTCTTTCCTCATTTTAAACTATTCTTGTCCAGCCCTGTCTTGCTTAGTAGTTTCACTCGTTAAGAACGGTAAACGCCTCAGTCTAGCCAACGTCTACATTCGTCCTGGAAAGATTAACAAGAACCGTGACCTCTTTTATGGGATTATTGATGGCGGCTATGAAATGGTACTAGGTGACTTTAACGATAGAACTGGTCGTTGGATTAATACAGCACTCCGCAGAGCCAGGAACGGTTTTCTTATTCATACACCACCGTCCCACACCTTTCATTGCACATCAACAAACTTACTCCTCGATTTACTATTGCTTCACGAGAAGTGGTTGCTTAAACCCTTCTTCACGGAGCAATCGCGGCAACATCTGTCCACCTCTCATGATCTAAGCTATGAAGACGAACCTGATGCGCGTCAGTTCTACCCTATTACGGGTGTGCCTCACAGTTCTCTCTCCTATCTTGTATCTTGCTGCCTCCAAAAATCTATTCAAAATATTTAAACGCGATTAACGTCTAGTGGTGTACGCTGATGACACCACAGCCCTGTTCTCTGGACGCAGGTGTAAGGACGTAGTCTCTGCCATCAGCCGATTCTTTTTAAGATTAAAAGACCAGTTACCCAGGTCCAATCTTGTTTTGAATTCCGCCAAATCGCAGGTGGTTGTCTACAATGGCTCCCCTGCGAGAAAGCAAAAGCTTAAGAGATTAGCACTCTCTGCACTCTCCTCCATATTTGCCTCTGAACCACTCCCTACCTTCACAAGTCGAGTAAAATACCTGGGGTTCACCGTTTCGGTGAACTGGACGGCGAAAGCTGACCTGGATAGACTAAAACGTATCCTGAAGAGAGCTAGTTGGGCTCTGAAACGGGCCCAGCATCTGTCGTTGAATGGGCAAACCCAGGTGCGCCTCTGGGGCACTTGGGCTATCTCGGGATTTGTCTTCTTCTCTAGAGGACGTCCCCCAGAGCAAAGATTAAGGTTTCTGAAGCTCCTCGTCTCTCGCTTACCCAACATCATCCGCGCCGATTGGATTGTTCGGGGGGTGAAAGACCCCGGGTGGTTCAATCGGAAAGCGGCGTGCTGGATTGGTTGGGGGCTCAGATCCCCATGGATTTGAGGCCATGAAAGTTGGTAATGTCTGGGAAGAGGAAGAAGCTTAGATTAATTACTATTTCTGAAGATTCTCCGTTGTACTGTTTATTTATTTATTTACTCTGACTTTGACGGCTTGTTTATTTATTTTAGAAAATCTTTATTATTCTTAAATTTGAAATGATACTAATGTTTTGGAATAGAACCGAAACTTATCAAAATTAAACGAACCAGTTTTATTTATAAAAATGTATTTTTAATTAAATCATTTCGATTAAACATTTGTAGAATAAACACTTCAATAAAATGTTTAATATGATCTCTATTGCTTGGCAATACTTGTAAAAATGTATTTAATAAATATGTTAGCTTTGTTAAGCTTTAAATGTATTATTATTTTTAGACAAGTCTTTATAGCAGATACTGTAAATCTAAGTTTAATTGGATATTAATGTAACTTGGAAATCATTTATAAAATAAACAAGTTATTATTGGTATTAATGAATTTAAATTTATAATTAGATCAAATTAGTAATTAAATTAATAAATTAATGTTGTATAGGTAATTAATTTTTAATTAAAATTACATTTTCTTATAACTAAATATTATATTATTTTATGTTCTCAATTTGGATTACCGAAAAGTCATTATTTCATTCAATGTAAATTCTTTCTAAAAATTATGATTGTTGGCGTATATTTTTATAAATATAAAATTTAGATGACAAGAACACTGTTATTTTTGTACAATTTATTTATGATTTATTAAAATTACTGATACAATATATACAACTAAACATGACATTGAGGCTTCACAGATCTATTTGCATTAATTATGAAGCCTCCTAAATTTGTTGACGGTCTACTGGCCAACTTTGATGAAGTAATCTGTGGACTCTGCTGCAGTAATGAATTATAACTTGAAGAAACCAAAAACTGTTGGTTCGATCCAATTGATGAGTGTGACTTTTTGACTTGTGACTTTTTGACTTGTGTTTTCTTCATGTTACTTTTTCGAGTAGGTTGAAATTTTGCATCTGTATTAGAAGGCATATGAGATTGTGAATTGCTTGTATGTTTTGAATTATCAGCACATGTAAACAGTGATTGCTTGGGTTTGACTGCTGCTAAATTTGGTTTATCTATTGACAGAGATTTTTCAATATTTGGATATTCACCAAATATGTCGTTATATAGAGCAGGATAGATAAATTTATTTGTGAGCTCAGATGTACTCAAACTTGTTCGATTTGATTGGAAATTGACAGGCTTATTGGACATTGATTCAGATGGGGTTGAACTTGCTATTGTAATTGAAGTATTATGTTGTGACATGCGATCGCTATTTTCACATAATTTTTCAACTTTGATAATTTTTATTTTAAGCTTTTTTCTAATTATCCCGTATCCTGCGTTTTTCCTACTAAGAAGTGAAAATGCCGTATATAAATCCCAGTCATCTGTGACCGTAATCCAATCATCGTCTTCGTCTAAATATTTAATTATGTACAATTTTGATTTTATATCAATTTCGAAATAGTGATTGGCTAAAGATGTTAACTCCTCAAAATTTATCCACTTGGTTATAATTTTTCTTATATCTTTATTAAATTCAATCTTTATAATTACATTTTCCTTGATGGAGGTTGTCTAGAAAAAGCACAAAAAATAATTTGTTTACAAAATACAATAAAAATATAGGTTTTTTGTCTGTAAAAAATAAAATTATTTAACAAATTTATCTTATATAGTTTGTATTTTAAATTGCTCAAACTTTTGAAATTATCATGTTCGTGTTACAGTTATAATAAGATTTGCTTTACGAAAAACCTTATATTTATATGAAACATTAGCATATTTTAAAATTACTATTTACTAAACTACGTCTAAGACGAACACGGCTGACTTTGAAAATAAATTGTTTCACGTGCTTTTTAAAGCAGGATCTTCTGTTAAAATCGTTACAAAGTCTAAAAATGAACCAACAGCTTTTAAATGCACTCATGACCCTTACTAGTTCTCGATCAATCTAGAATACTTCAAGGATCTGAAAAACACAGGACGCCATCTCATATTATCACGACAAAACTTACACATCAATCAATATTTAATAGATTGTTTCAGGCCTCACAATCTTTACAAAATATTCTATTTTGTGTTGGAAATGGTTAAGAAAGATACAAAAGAAATTGTTACCGTCAATGGCATTGATTAGCGTCGACTGAATAAGTTCAATTTCAGATATTATCAACCTTCAATTTGAAAACCTACCGTTATTTACAATTACTTGTATATTAACTGAAAATTAGAAAACTAACTATATGTCTTGCTTAAATATATCACGTATTATTTCAATTGTAAATCTACTTAATATTATATTTTATTGCAGGTGTTTGTTAATTCATATAATAATTTATTAAATCCGGTAATTTTCGATTCAAACGTACTATTTACAATTATTAAATCTGCATTGTTACTTGTCTTAAACCGAAATAGCCTTAGTTTAAATCTTTTATACATCAAAATGCAATCAGTTCAACGACGTTATTCATCCAGCCAAAGGGTTAATAT
>WNNJ02002792.1:0-76832 GCA_012934845.2 Pomphorhynchus laevis
AGTGTTTCCGCTTCGGACTGTCTTGTCTCAATTTACAATTATCTTTCTTCCCTTCGCCTTTCTCTGAATCCTGATAAATCCAAAATTATGTGGATCCTACCTCGACGCCTCGGCTTCGAACCTCCCTCCGTATCATTAAATTCTACAATTCTTCCTATCGTTGATAATCTCGTTTTCCTAGGCTTCCATTTTAACAACCGACTTTCACTTAAACCTTTCGTTAGAGATAAATTACGCTTATCTACCTTGATACTCCGCAACCTCCGTCAAGTTCGTAGATTGATCGATTTCCCTTCTTGTATGACTCTCATATCATCTCTCCTTTTTTCTAGACTCGTATATTGTCTTAGTATATTTTCCAACTCACCTAAATCCACTCTTCTTCCCCTACAACGCATCGTCAACGCAGCTGTCCGAATTCTCCTCCGTCTTCGTCGTTTTGATCATACATCCTACCATCTTGCTTCTCTCAATTTGCCTACAATTTATTGTCGTGTTCAAATTCGTCTTCTTATCGTTGCTTTCCGCCTTGTAACTTTTCATACCCCTTCATTTCTCAACCTTCCTTTTCTTGATAATTCTCGTCCTGTTTACTGTTCCTTGCGTTCCTGTAATTCCCTTCTTTTACATGTCCCAAACTACTCTACCTCCTTTGGACTCCGCTCCTTCCTGGTGGCTGCTCCTCTATCGTGGAATCATCTACCCATTCATATACGCCAATCAACTTCCCTGCAGTGCTTCAAACGACAAATCCGATCCCATTTTAACAATTTATCCGCTTGACTTTTTCATTTTTGTTTGTGGACTTGTAAGCGTACAGCTGGTACGCATTTGCCACATTAAATAAATTTGTATTATTAATTATACCAAGATCCAGTATGGACTGCGTGGAAACAACAAACTCATCGCCAAAAAAATATTCTTGACTCGCATTGCTATAACCTAATCTCATATGTGCACACTTTTTAATATTCAATGAAATTCCAGTGTTTAAAGACCATCGATAAACAAAGTTTAGGATATTTTGAAAGTCATTTCAATCCTTGTCAGTTTTAATCAATTTCCATACCTTTACATCATCGGCAAAAGCTAAAACACTACAATCCTCAATTAAATCTAGTAGCTGATTTATAAATATGTTAAACAACAAGGGTCCTAAGACTGATCCCTGTGGTACTCCTGAGGTGATAGGACGATAAGACGATAGGCATTGACCTACACGAACAGCAAAGGATTTATCTTTAAGAAAATCTTGAATCCAGCTTATAATGGAGCGATTGACTTTATAAGACTCAAGGGTGGAAATTAGCATTTTGTGGGGCACCCTATCAAAAGCCCGACTAAAGTCAAGAAATATTCCGTCGATACAGTATCCGTTAGCAACATGTCCGACCCAATCTTCACGAGCATGTAATAAGTTTGTAAGACATGAAAGCCGAGGGCGAAATCCATGCTGTGCATTATTGAGAATTCTCAGCGAATTCAAATGATCATATAAGCATCTGTTTAGTATGCGCTCAATCACTTTGCATACAACACTAGTTAGACTTATTGCCCTGTAGTTATTCGGATCATCTTTTTCACCATTTTTATAAATTGGTACTACAATCGCTTTTTTCCAGGCAGCAGGTAACTTCGAAATGCGCAAGCTCAGCTCAAATATGGAGGCTAATGGCTCAGCCAGAACAGGAGCAAGTAACTTAAGAAGTTGGGGTGAATATCATCGGGGCCTGCCGCTGATGATCTAGATAACCTAGCCAATTCAACAAAAATCTCATGTGCTGTTATCGTTAAAACTGGAGAACCAATTTCTACCTGTTGTGATGCTGCATCTCCACGTATGCTAGAGAAAGGATCTGGTGTCAGCTCAAAAGCGGATGCAAACAATTCTGCCATGCTGTCTGGCGATGTCACTCGAGTGTTACCGTCTCTTAAACATGAAATAGCTGGTAGCAGAGCTCTGGATCCTTTCACATAAGCCCAAAATTTTTTTGGTTCTGTATCAATTTGTAAAGCTAATTGATCTTCAAAACTTTGCCTTTTTGTAATCTTAAGGCAATTGACGAAATTTCGGAACATTGTATACCGCTTTTTAAAATTATTCTAATGACGGCTTAGTTCAAATAGACGATTCCTATGTTTGAGAGCATATCGCAATTCAGTGTCAAACCAAGGAGGGTATTTAGCTTTACTTTTTGGTACTCTACGGAGTGGTGCAAACTTATCTGCAAGAGCTACTAAACCTGATTCAATAACATGCCACCTTACCTCAATGTCTTCACTAGCACAGTTGAATGATGTTCTTAGTGCCGCCTCTCGTAATGAGTCTTCATCAATTTGTTGCCAAGATCTTTTCGACACTATCAAATTTTCCAGTTTTTGGGATCATACACCTAGAAAAATAATTGAATAAGATCATGCAATGATAGCTCAATCCAATAGGACTCTGATAGCTCATATTACCCACACTTGTAATTAATTTGGAAAATACCAAATCTAGACAAGATTCCTGGTTTTGCGCGAATCTGGTGGGCGACTGCACATGTTGCTCTAACATGAGATCATTTGTAAGAAAATTCCACAAATCCACATCTGACTTGGAAGAACTACTATCCAAAACATAATTCCCGATGTGACCAGCTGAGGGTATATTAAAATCGCCAACTAGTAGATATTCTTCAAGCTCAGAACAGTGACTAATTAGTGTAGAGAATTCATGATTCAATACGGATGATTGCGGCGACCTGTAGCACACGGCAATACCTAAGGGACCTCCGAAGTGTGAAACAATGACTGAGAGAAACTCACACGTGCCCAGTTCATTTTTAAAATTACGAGTGGAAGTAATGTTTAAGGATGTCGTAATATATAGCGCAACACCTCCACTCTTCCGAGACTCTCTATTAGCTCTCACCAAATTATATCCCAAAATAGCAATTAAACCATCGGGGATATCACGATGCAGCCATGTTTCAGTGAGAACCAGGATCGCTGGTTTATTTAAGATGACCCATGCCTTAAGTTCATCAAATTTTGGTAAAATACTCCTTAAATTAGTATAGGCGACACTAATACCAGAAGCAGAGGGTAATTGAGTAGTAATGTTGGATTTGATATCAATGCGCGCTAGATTTCCTAATTGTAAAATGGAATCCCTCGAAGAACTCTCCAAACTCACCAACGCACGAATAGTCGCCGACGAACTACTCGAAAATTTCTTATCATTAGATCAGTCTCTCCATTCGATCTTCTAAATGCTAGATTAGCACGAGCATTATTAAGCAACAATCTTTCCTCAACTGAGAGATCTTTAAAAATTTTTGTCGTCTTACCTTTCAAGCGATAACCTCTAGCTAAAACTGCTCTTGTATTATCTGCAGAATCAAATACTACTTTAAGTAATCGTGGTTTATGTTGTGCTTTTTTACCAAGACGAAATAAGCTTTTGACATTGAGACTACGCGCAATATCCTCTTCACCCTGAACGAATATATCCGAAAAGACCTTACGAATAGAAACTTCGTCATCATCCACACAGGTCTGAACGTTGTCTGCAGAAGATTCAGTGATGTTTGCAAAAATTACGCAATTATTTCTGTTTCTAGCACGATTCCTAATATTGATAATTTCAACAAATGTCTTATCTGTCAAATTCTTGGATTTCAGTTCATTTTCATTTCCGACTGCCACATCATTACACACTATATCATCGTCTCTTGTCTGCGTTCTACTTAAAGGCTGCTTCAATACATTCTTTGGTCGAACAGGAACAGAAATCAATATATTGTGGTTCTTAGGACTGTGTTCCGCGAATATGTCAGATAAAGGTGAAGGCCATTTAGGAATATTCTCAGGTGTAACTTTATCCTTGTCGTTTGCCATCACAGTGCTGTCATTGATATTACTTCTTTGTTTATACACCGTCCGTGAATGTTTATGTCCTCGTGTCCAAATGCGAGTCGAACTTGAAGCATCTATTACGTCTGGTTCCTTATTTGAATTGACGTGTAACGACATCGGCGTAGCGATTTTGCTCTGACATATGCTAGATTCTTTGTCAATAATTTGTTCTTAAAACCTACGTGTCTTTAAGTTAAAATGAGCATTGTCCTTTGCTGATGTCAATGAACTACAAAATACGATTGACGCAGTACAAAAACCACATTAGAATTTTCTTCTACTCAATGTATCAGCATCTTTATGCGGAACAGTTACTGTAGTCCAGACATTGCAGCCATCACCATCACATCCAACTTGTCTTGATATGAATTCAGGAATGTCGTTGCCCTTACGTCTGCCCATAATTGTAATTGTATATGGTTATTGTGTATTTATGCGATTTTCTTCCAATAGAAATATTGTTCCAATATAGATATACTTCCGTTGAAGTAATCGTTAAAGTAATCGTTGTAAACGTTGTAAACGTTGAAATCGTAGTAATCGTAGTAATATAGTGTTGAAGTAATCGTAACACCGAGTATCTGTTATTGTAAGTAGTTTATTAAGCAGCCAAGAAAGTTGTATTGTATGTTATTTCATTGTATTTACTTTAGATTGTATGTTTATTAGAAACTATATTTTTATATTATATATTATTATATTATATTATATAATATTAATAGATCTTTGTGGTTGTAGTTCCCTCACCCTTTTCTAGAAATGTTTAACCAATTTTATTATTATTATTTATTACAAGACTTTGACACATAAAAGAGTCATTTTGTCTGATCACAATATTAAAAGAAAAAAGAAAGAAAAAAAAGTAGTTCAGCAATAATAAATTGTCACATATAGTTATATATTTCCTGCAAAGAATCTTCTCTTTTTATCCACATGAACAGCGCATTTTGGAAAGATTTGTACTGTGCCATAGACACGATCGAATTCAGCAATCGGTTCCATAGGTTTACCGCTCTGTGAGATAATCGCAAGTATCTATGACATTTCCCGTGTGATTGCACAACAACTGATAAAGAGTGTCCTCTGTGGCTCGGGCGATCATTTAGAATAACGGATTCCGATGGATAACCAGGAAAGACATGGATCATTCGCCATAACTGTAATAAATCATTGTACACATATCTCTTGTAAACTGAAGTAATATTTAGTTGGCTTAGTCTATCACAGTAGGCGATGTTCCGAAGACCAGAACATAGCTTGGAAAATCGGCGAAGAATATTTTCTAATTGGTTTATTTCACCACGCGTAGAAGGAAAAGTCGCCGGCGAAGCATAATCAATGATTGGTCTGATCAACGCCTTATATAATAGTGAGAACTAAGACGGTGGAAGCGAACTAAAGGTATTTTTGATCATGTAAATAATTTTTCTCGACGTGTTGCATATATTTTCTGTATTGAGGTCGGTTTTAAACGAATTCTGAACAATTATCCCAAGATCTTTTGTATACGAATTTGTGGGAATAATCTCACCGCAAACAGAATAATCATTTGGTAAATCACTACGACCAAATCTGAGGTGGACACATATAGTAATGTTAATCATGATTCCGGTCAGTTCGAAAATTTTAATATTTAATTCAAAAATTTTATTTCTTATTGAAATTTAAATTGAGATAAATAAAATAGATCAGCCCTTGAAGTATTTATATAATATAATATATACCATCGGCAAACACAACAATCTTCCTCATTTTTAGCGAGTTCAATGGCTGATTGACAAATATATAAAATAACAATGTGCCCAGAACAAATCCCTGGGGAACTCTAGTGGTATAAGTACGAGAAGACAAACACCTGACTCAAACTCTAAATGATCTCACGTTGAGAAAATCTATGATCCAGTAAAGAATCATCGAGTCAACATTAAAATTCTCAAGAACAAATAGCAACATCGGAGGTGAGCCCAATCAAACGCTCGACAAAAATAGCGACAAACATACGTTATCTGATAATTATCCGGTAACCGATGCCCGCGAATTTCCAATAAACGATTTTATGAATTCGGATACACCGCCCGATCATGTGATGGATCACAAAGGAAGCTCTATCGAAGTGTCAACACTTAATGATGCCGAGAAGACTACCACAATACAGATGAAAAATCAAGACACTGGCGTTGACAACGAGGCTCCGAATCAACGTGCAAGACGTTTACCTTCTCGGTATAAAGACTACATTGTTGGGGTGAATGTTGTGACTTAAAAACTGAACTATGTTTACATGTTTCTACTTTTACATATTTCTAGATATTGAATAAAGCCTAGTTTGGTTCATTACAGTAACAATGACTGCACAGATATATCCACATAAAATTAGGAAACGAATTACATGACGAGTTTGATAAAAGTAATCATTAGGAGAACTAGGTAGGTTTTTAAATTGAAGGTTGCACCTTTTCCTATCAACGCTGATTTAATTTTAAATCAGAAATGATTTAAAATGACAAAACCCAACAGGGATAGGGAGACCGTTCCCCCCTAATATAGAACAAAAGTTTAAGATTTTGAAGGACTTCTTAAATAATTTGATGTTATTTTCATCCAAATGACAAGGCAAATTCGTAACTTTAAGTGTAGCGAGAATAGGCATCGAGTGTACTGAACCATACTCCGACAAAGCAGACTCGAAGTAATCAATATAACTCTTTGCAAGGTCTGCAAAGAGTTATAACTCTTTTTCAACTTAATAAATAACAGATTTTTGAGTTTTGGGATAGGATGAAGTACCTCCCTATCCCTGGTAATCACAGAAACGTTACTAACCTCTGCTGGCGTAAATTTAGACTCACAAAATACCTGTAAATCTTCTTTTTTCTTCAGATTCACATCCGTTTTTACTAAAAAAACGAAACGCATTCTTTTGAAGCTCCGACGTGCATGTTTACTAGTTTTGTGAGGGTTGACTAATCTTTTTATCATTGCAAATTAAATCAGCTAACTGAGTCTACGTATTGTTATATAATTATAAAATAAACAAAACATAATAATGCTAAATCAAAATTTAATAATTAAATAATAAAATTAATAATTGTTTTTAGATTTTCTATAATTTTAATCAAGTTAAAATAAAAAAATTAAAATTTAAAATAAACGTCATTTTTATGAATTGACTAATAAATAACATACGTTGTATCAGAATAAGAATTAGAGGTCATCAGGAGGAACTGCTATGCTATCAGGTTTCGGCCCTAACTCCTCTACCCAACATAGCAGCGGGGCCAAATACATGCTAATGATGTATTTCCTCTGATAAAACTATCTAGTATCTTATTCTAATACAAAGTATATTATTTATTATCCATCCATAAAAATTTGCCACTAAGAGTTTATATTTATTCTTTATATTATTGTGTTGATTTATATATTTTACTATTTTCTGCTTGATGTTATTTTTATAGTAACCTAGTTTAAAATATGTATCTATTAAATTATTTAAATGATTTTGAAGAAAGCCAATATCATTACATATTGTTGCAATTCTTAAAATTTCATTATTTAATGTATTATATTTTATATTATATGGTATGCATGAATGCTCATGCAAAAATATGTTTCTTGTAAATTTAAATATGTCATCTTTACGATATAAATTAATAGTAGTTTTAGTTAATGTTAATTTAATGTTCATATCTAGATATACACCTTCTTTATCATTAATATTGGTTTTGTTAAGAATAAGGCTTTCTGGATAAATGTGCTCACTAATTGAATAAAAATTATTAGAATTAAATACACATATATCATCAATGTATCGAAACATATATTTCATATATTTATATTGTTTAGATTTAGTTTTTACACAGTTATGAACAAATTCATATTCTATAAAGCTTAAAAACAAGTCAGCTATAATTGGGATACTATTACCACCCATTGGAACACCTTTTACTTGTCTAAATATAGATGTCCCTACTTTTAAATAATTTTGATTTATCAAAATATTTAAGGATTCTATTAATTCAATTTTATCCATATATTTATATTTATTTGATGGTTTAATTTTTGTTAGATAGGCGTTAAAATTATTATAACATATATATGTATATATTTTTCCGAATATAAGATTAATTAATTTTACTAACGCTTCTTTAATATCTACTAAATCTAGATTTGTATAAAGCGTACTAAAATCGTATGTATTTATATTTTGAAAATTTATTCCTTTTGTCTGTTCTAAAAATTCTTTTGTAGAATTAATACTGAAATAGTGTTTTATACCAGTATTAATTTCGATTACCTTGCAATATTTTTTAAAATGTGCTTTAATTACTTTAAGTATTTTATTCATATAGACAGAAAGTGGTTTTAATGTACATTTAAACGCACTACATATGAACCTAGGTTTTATTGGATTTTTATGTAATTTTGGATTCCAATATAATATAGGTATAGTTTTATTATCTAATTCAACCTTTATACCTTTTTATCCATTATAGAACAGTGACTTGTAATAATTGTTTCTAAACTCAACTCACTACGTTCATATGTTGGATTTACATTTAAATCATTAGAATTAACCTCTTTCACTAGTATATCATAATAAAGCTTTTTGCATATGAAGACAAAGTTATTACTAGCTTTATCAATAGTTGTTATTATATAGTTATCCTTTAATTTAGTAAGTTCTTTATACATATCTTTATTAATTTTATCTTTCCTTTCATTTTATTTTTAATTTTAATTTTTTAATAATTATTAATTAATAATTAGTAAGCTGATTAATAGTAAGCTGATTAACAGTTTTTATAGAACGAATAATGTAAATTTTATATTTGTTTTTTATTTTCATTTTATTTTTAATTTTATCAAATATATAATCTTTCCAAATGTTTATCTTAGATATATTCGAGCTTTCACTATTAATCAGCTTACTAAAGTAATCATTTAAGTTATTATATAACGAATTGTAAATTTTATTTTTGTCGTTGTTATTATTTAATCTATATTTATACCCTTTTGATAGCAGCTTTCTTAATTCACAATTTTCAATTAATTCTAGATTATGGGTACATATATGTTCATTTATTTTATCAAAACTAAGACTTTTACAATTGCATTCTGTTTCCATTATGTTTCTAATATTATTGTTACATATTGATTTTAATTCTTTATTATAATTACAAATTTTTCGTCCTAATGGTGGTAGGAGTTTATACCTTATTTTAGGAATATATTTACTTAAATCTGACCCTATTATTTCTTTACTTTTAGAATTATTTAAAAGTCCGGCTATATTTATGTTATCTATACATTTATTAATGAAGTTTATGGTTAATGTATATTTTCTATTGTTATTATTTACATTTATTGTACGATTATGGTATTTTGTATTACAATAACTGTCATAAATAAATAAAGACTTTTTTAAATACACCAAAATATAGCATGCAAGAATAAAAAAGGTAGGTCATAACCAACTCAGAAAAAAATGACAGAATTTTCCTTCGTTTTTCATCTTCCCTTTCTCTTTTATGGCCTCAGGTCCAGTGGGATCTGAGCCCCCCCCAACCGATCCAACACGCCGCCTTCCGACTGAACCACCCGGGGTCTTTCACCCCCCGAAGAATCCAATCGGCGCGGACTATGCTTGGTAAACGAGAGACGAGGAGCTTAAGAAACCTTAGCCTTTGCTCTGGGGGACGTCCTCTTGAGAAGACTAGTACCGAGATAGCCCAGGTACCCCAAAGGCGCACCTGGGTTTTCCCTTTCAATGACAGATGCTGGGCCCGTTTCAGGGCAAACCTAGCTTTCTTCAGGATACGTTTAAGTCTATCCAGGTCAGCTTTCGCCGACCAGTTCACCGTAACGGTGAACACCAGGTATTTTACTCGATTTGAGAAGGTGGGGAGTGGTTCAGAGGCAAATATGGAGGAGAGTGCAGAGAGTGCTAATCTCTTAAGTTTTTTCTTTGTTGCAGTGGTGCCATGAAAGACAACCGCCTGCGATTTGGCAGAGTTTAAAATAAGATTGGATACGGGTAACTGGTCTTTTAATCTTAAAAAGAAGCGGCTGATGTCAGAAACTACGTCTTTGCACCTGTGTCCAGAGAACAGGGCTGTGGTGTCATCAGCATACACCACAAGACGTTGTTCGCGTTTAAATATTTTGAATAGATTAATGGAGGCAGCAAGATATAAGATAGGAGAAAGAGGTGAACCTTGAGGCACACCCGTAATAGGGTAGAACTGACGCGCATCAGGGTCGTCTTCATAATAAAACCGCTTGGTGTACAGCAGGATCTCCACCCTGTTCACAATTCTCGCAGGCAACCCGAGGGACCTGAGAGAAGAGATCACAAAAGGAATAGAGATGCGGTCAAATGCAGCAGAAAAGTCAAGGAAAAAATCCACAACCAGGCGATGGCTATTCTCCCGACAAAACTGCTCCACCTCATTTACTGCTGAATGGACCGAGCAACCTTTGACGAACCCATGAAAACCTGGAGGGATCAAATTACGCATACTCAGATGGTCGCCGATTTTACGCGCAAGCGCTTTTTCGTAAATTGACTCGAGGGAATTTTTAATCGAAATGGGTCGCAGGTCTTTAGGACATGAGCAGGATTTTTTCTTAGGGATAAAAACACGCTTACTAATATTGATGCCTGCTACATCGGATGGGGAGGCTAAAAGCATTGTTACGGCCACCTCTCTTCTCTGATCAGCTGTCAAAAGCTGACAGACCCGAGAAGAAAGTGGAACGACGGATTTGGAGGTGCCCGGGAGTGGACCCCAGAAGTTAAGAATATCCGTAACAGATAGATCCCTACTCCTGAAGTTACACCAAGACGGAATTGGTTGTGGTGATTGAGTGGCTCCATAGTTGTGTAGGGCTAGTGACTCCTCCAAAACTTTTTCAAGGCCTACATTCCCTATCCAACTCAATGCTCTATCCTTCCAGCAAACAAACTTCTCCTTCTTGAAAATCTTCCAAAAGGAAGACTGAGAAGGATTAAGGCGAGCGATACTCGTCCTATCCTTACTCAGCTGGAACCTGTATCTAGTGCTCCAGTATTCATTCGAGAGGGCCTGTTTGGCGGAAGCAGAGAGATTAGGGAGATTCAGTAATTTTGCTAGGACCTTGAGTTTCGTCGGAGTGGGATTGTATATACGACCTTTATAGGTGGTCGATAGAATCGCGGTAGCTTGCGAAGAGAGGTAGGTATTAAATTCGGTCAGACTCAGATTTCCTATTCGGGGAAAGAGTCGGATAGCCGCCTGGAAGAAGGCTACTCTGATCGGATCAAAGTGAAACCTCCTTCGTAGCAATGTATCTTCCTCAATTCTCCAGCGAATTAGGTCATGAGAGGTGGACAATTGATGGCGCGACTGGTCCGTACAGAGAGGTTTAAGCAACCACCTTGAGTGAAGCAGTAAAATGTCGAGGATTGAATTTGTTGATGTGCAATGAAAGGTGGGGGTCGGTTGTTTGTGACTAAGATAACCGTTCCTAACTCTGCGAAGTGACGCGTTGATCCAACGACCAGTTCTGTCGTTGAAGTCTCCAAGTATCATGTCATAGCCGCTATCAATAATACCGTCCAGGAGGTCGCGGTTCTTGTGAATCTCCCCTGGACGTATGTAGACATTGGCTATACTGAGGCGTTTACCGTTCTTAACGAGTGACACTACTAGACAGGAGAGGGCTAGACAAGAGTAATTTAATATGAGGGAAGACCTTAAGGAGCATTTAACTAGGGTTAAGAGTCCCTGAGATGAAGAGGAGTGAGGTGGAGTTATGTACGGAGTATAGAGGGAACATATATGTTTTGGGATAAATCGAGTAATGTCCTGGGGAAGACGGATAGACCGCGTCTCCTGAAGGACTATAGCATCTGCATCTCTACCAGATAAAAGTCTAAGGGCAGAAGCACCTCCCGAATTCCACTGAAGGACATTCAGTGAAAAAGGCTCACGAGTACTCTGCATTGTGATGGATTAGTTGGATGGGGGATTGCCTACCTAGACAGAGCTAAGTGCAGGAAGGTTACCCTTCCTGCCACTAGCCCCACCCGGGTTCGGTACTTGCCCCTGGGCAGGATGGGGTGCCACACAACGGTCGTTCGATAGTAGAGTCTGACAGGAAGTTGAACTGAAAACCCCGCATGTTGAGGTCCCACTGCAGCTGGAGGCCCAGTGCCCCCATTTGTGACACCTGCTGCAGTAGGGGTAAGTAAGCTCATCTTTTTCTGTAATGAAACAACGGATATTAAAACCATGAAGGGGTTCGATGAAGATTTAGCCAAGGCTTCTGCAGTATCTACCGGAGCTGAGCAAAAGCCAACCGGGATAGGGTTGCCATCCCTACCCTGGATTGACCTAAAATTAGTAATTTTGAATGTAGACATTAATGATTTCATATCTTCCTCATCCATACTACAAGGAAGATTCGTCACCTTTAGCGAGGCAAGGATGGGCCTAAAGGTGAGTTCACCATAAACTGTTAGGTTGGAGGAAAAGTATTCAGAGTAATTTTTAGCCAGGTCTGCTGTGACGAACGAAACTTTCACCTCTGAAGGGTGAAGTTTCACCGTGTTGAAAAAAATTCTGTTTTTATACTGCTGGGCAAATAAACGTAAAACTACATTGTAAAGTTCATGTCTTTCGATTGATCGTATAACTCTGATTAAAACCAAATTCTTTAATTTAGGAATGGGGGAAGCACCTCCCCATCACCTGATACCATAGAAAAATTACTAACCTTGTTACTTGGATCTGTAGTTAGATTTACCTTTAATTTGTCTTTTTTTGTAGGATTATCGTTGATTTTTGAATGATTTTTGCTGCTATCGTTTGATAGCTCCGAAATTACTTGTACACTACACGTATTTTTGCACGACTGCATAATTGTGAATGTGTGTATAATGCAGCTAGGTCAGCGTTCAATGTAGAAATTAGATGTGTGCATGTTATTTGCGTAGAATTAGAATGAATTAATACTTTGATTTTCGGATAACTTTGAATATAGTAATATTTCGGCGAAATATTACTTTGATATGAATTTTTGGATAACTAAACCACAATATAAAATAATTTAATTGAACGTATGCTAGCAAGTAACATAAGTAAATAACAGTTATATAATACAATGTAATATTACAAATTATATAATATCAAAATAAATCAAACTTTATCTTATCAAAATAAAGTTTGATAGCTAATAAACATACAAACAATCAGTATCGATCAAGTGATTACACCAATTACAAAGACAGCCTCGATTACTCGATTCAAAGAACCATTCAAAGATATAAACTTAAACACACACTACTTATACAAGCTTAAATACACAAAACTACTTACAAGCAGGCCCAACGAACACACAAGTTTAACACACACAATTATTCGATAACAACGAGCGAAGCGAGTGGACACAACAATCAATGGCAAGGACAAAGAAGACAGAAATGAAAAAAATGCTTAGCAATTCAGCAGATTAACGGTACTCGCAATCAGACTGTACCAAAATTAGCAAACCCCTCCTCTGGGTATGAGCAACGCGAGGTCTCTCGCAGCAGATCTGGATGCTACATATAGACAACTGTCAACGTTCCATCTTGTCTGACGAAATCTCTACTGTCTAGGGATTTTGTTTGTGGGTTCTGTGCCTTCGAATTGCACTCCTTGTTGTTCACGGCCCATTGGAGAGGAACGTAGATTCAAACAGTCACAACGATGGGGAAGATCATAGTATTGACAAATCAGAAAGGAGTTCAGAGGCGTTCAGACAGTCAAGCAGCTCGTCGTCTGGGATTGGTTATGTTTCGGCCACTACAAAATCATCTGAGATAAGAACCAATAATGCTATTCATGTACTCAATCATTCTTCCACGAGCAGTCGGAGTTAGAACTAGACGATCGTTCAATCATACCCTTCAATAACAATTCAACTCAATGCTTCGTTAGGGATGCATTGCATGAGACTAATGTGATGGATTACTCCTTCAAACAACTTCCTGTTTGGATTCTATTGTTCATCCCCATATATTGGAATCGAGCGGCGTCGGTCTTGCTGTAGATGACAAATGTTCCGCCCTCAAGCATGCGAATGTTGATTTGTCAACTTCTGTGAACATTTCCTCGAGCAGCGATTGTTCTCAAAACTGTCCTCTGGGTCGTGATTGTAGTAGGCGTCCTTGTGCTTACCCGCAGCTACTGCATACCCGCTGCAGTTTATGTGTTGCTCCTATAGTAGCCCCGCTAATTGAGAGCGTTGAGGATCTTGCAAAGGCTAGTTAGATTATCGTTAGGCCTACAGATAATCTACGACAAATAGTTAGCCTTCCAAATAATAAACAACATGCAGTGATTCTTCTCTCTGAAATTAAATTCATAATTGCTTCGAAACATTTTGATGTATTTTGTATAACCGAAACATGGCTACATTCTAACATTTCGGATGATTGTGATGCCATCCCTAACTTTTTTCTAATACGTTCGGATCGCTCGTGTGGTAAACGTGGAGGTGGGGGTAGCCGCCTAGACTGGAAAAATAGTCATTCACGACCAATTCACGGAATTGGGAAAGTATTGAGTGACTTTCTATTACTCGAGATGCTACTAGTTCAACATATTAAAGAACCTACTTGTGTGACGGGGACGCCTTCTATACTCGATTTGGTCTTTACTAAGTGTTTGGGTGACGTTTCAGGAGTTCGTTATGACTCACCAATTGACAATAGCGATCACTGTGTACTCTCTATGCGACTGTCGCTGTTCAACAGGGCCTCACAAAACTCTAATTTTAAAAAACGTTGTTGGGTAGGTGTGGTATGCTAGACAACTAGCTGCAAGCTTCCCTAACGGTATCTGTGATAGTCTTCGTATTCACTTCGGTTTAAAGGTTCCAGTAGTCTTTGATCTGTCCATGATGAATTAAAGCGAATTGCTGATATCTTTGCTCCGCTAAGTGCCTGCAAGTCCAAGCATGGCCATCTTCCTTGGTTCGACAGAGAGCATTTTGAGGCTATCAGATCCCGCAACAAATTATGGCGCGGATTTAGGCGTTCTCCTGCTTCCTATTGTCGGTGTATCCATTTCTCAATGGGAACCACATTTTAGTAATTCATATGATTCCAATATTGGAGATGAAAAGCAGCGTAGTTCTTTCAGTAGGTTCTTAAGGCCTCTAGGAGAGCTAAGCCACTTGAACACATATTTTACAGTCTATGAAATCGAATTCGTTTTACAACACATGCCTGATAGAAAGGCAGTGGGCAGTGCTGGTATAGCCGCTGAACATATTAAAGGTAGTTGGTCAGTCTCAATTTATTTTTCTTGTGATGTTATTTAATCGGGTCTTGATATGAGATTTGTTCCCTGTTGGAAGAAGGTGATTCTAAAAATACACTTTAAAGGTGATAATGATCCCATAAAAGTTATTTGGTACTATCATAAGCCGTAGACTTGCAGTCTATGTATCAAACTATCTTCCAATCGAGCAACATGGTTTTCGACCAGGTTTCTCTACCACAAGTGCTGTCTCCATCATAAGAAACGCTGTTCAAGAAGCTTTCAAATCACCTTCTTTGTACACTGTTTTCGTAGTTAAAATCACCTTTCTTTGTACACTGTTTTCGTAGATTTTACAAAGGCATTCGATTGCATTGGCAGAGACTTGCTTCTCTGA
Organism: Pomphorhynchus laevis; assembly: GCA_012934845.2. Classification (NCBI taxonomy): domain Eukaryota; kingdom Metazoa; phylum Acanthocephala; class Palaeacanthocephala; order Echinorhynchida; family Pomphorhynchidae; genus Pomphorhynchus; species Pomphorhynchus laevis. The sequence goes on from WNNJ02002792.1 coordinate 15,589, forward strand.
AAATTAATAACCGCACTTAGCCTAAAGGGCTATATCATATATGTACTACACCAGGTTCTCTCTCCTCACATTGTCCGAGTGATTGATGGAATTAAATATTTAGATTACTTTCAACAAATTAAGGGCATTCCTCAGGGTGACCTACTTAACCAATTTTTGTTCGGTCTGTTTGTATATAATCTGCCAGCGTATAAGTGAAACTAACTCTTGTTGTATTTTATATGCAGTAATCTGGTTATATATTCGTCAAAATAAGAGATGTGAATTCGGCATTGGTTAGGCTCAAACTCTATTGCATGGCGAATGGTTTGCAGTTAACCTAACGAAAACAAAAGTGTTAAAATTCCAAGGGGATGGTAGGTTATCACGAAATGATGTTTTTACCTATGACGATATGAATTTGCAAATGTGTACGCAATTCTGCTATATTGGCTTTAATATGTCCTCTAAGTGGAGTTTTAATAATGATAACAATAATTTATTTAACGTGGCAAATGCGTACAAGCTGTACGCTTACAAGTCCACAAACAAAAATGAAAAAGTCAAGCAGATAAATTGTTTAAATGGGATCGGATTTGTCGTTTGAAGCACGGCAAGGAAGTTGATTGGCGTATATGAATGGGCAGATGGTTCCACGATAGAGGAGCAGCCACCAGGAAGGAGCGGAGTCCAAAGGAGGTAGAGTAGTTTGGGACATATAAAAGAAGGGAATTACAGGAACGCAAGGAACAGTAAACAGAACGAGAATTATCAAGAAAAGGAAGGTTAAGAAATGAAGGGGTATGAAGAGTTACAAGGCGGAAAGCAACGATAAGAAGACGAATTTGAACACGACAATAAATTGTAGGCAAATCGAGAGAAGCAAGATGGTAGGATGTATGATCAAAACGACGAAGACGGAGGAGAATTCGGACGGCTGCGTTGACGATGCATTATAGGGGAAGAATAGTGGATTTAGGTGAGTTGGAAAATAGACTAAGACAATAATCGAATATAGAAAAAAGGAGAGAAGATATGAGAGTCATACAAGAAGGGAAATCGAATAATCTACGAACTTGACGGAGGCTGCGGTGTATCAAGGTAGATGAGCGTACTTTATCTCTAACGAAAGGTTTAAGTGAAAGTCGGTTGTCAAAATGGAAGCCTAGGAAAACGAGATTATCAACGATAGGAAGAATTGTAGAATTTAATAATACGGAGGGAGGTTCGAAGCCGAGGCGTCGAAGTAGGATCCACATAATTTTAGATGTATCACAATTCAGAGAAAGGCGAAGGGAAGAAAGATGATTGGAAATAGAGACAAGAAAGTCGGAAGCAGAAACACTAAGATCGTGAATACGATAAACAAGTACATGAGCATAGATGATAATGTCATCAGCATATTGCATATTGAACACCTGACAGTATGGAAGAAATATGGGTAAGAGAATAGTTAGAACAAACGCGAAATGCACGATTTGATATTTATGAAGAAAACTGATTGCCTTGTGACAAACAGTTTCAGTGGAGATGTTTTTACGGTATGCAGCTTGATGTTGAGGAAAAAGGTTTGACGAATTAGTTTGAACATGGCTTGGCTCAAAATGAGTCTTTCAAAGAGTTTCGAAATATTAGGAAGTCGTGAGATAGGGCGGTAAGACGATGGAATATAAGGGTCAAGGGATTAGAATTTTAGCAGCGGACGGATAGTGGAAGCCTTTAATGCAGATGGAAATATATTCAGTCGAATACACGAGTTAAATAGTGTACAGAATAAAGGTACTATGGCGGGGGCAATGAATTTAAGAACAGTTGTTGGTAATTGATCATACCCACAATAACATATTCATCATTACCCACACTAACATAGTTACCCACTATGTTATTATGGGTAATTATCATTACCACAATAACATATTCATCTCCTCACGATCTCGCCTTTCTTTTTGACTCTGAGCTCACATCCACTCTCGATATTCTCTTGCCCTTCAAGTCTCACCCACACCGTCGCTTGCACCGTGCCCCATGGTTTGAGATCCAATGCCTAATATCAAAGCGTCGACTCCGCCATGCTTTTCGAGTCTATCACCGCTATCTCAGACGTGATTTCCGCTCGATCACTCCGTCTTTCCGTGATTCCTGTCTTACTCTTCGCAAGGATCATCTCAACCTACTACGTACCAAATGCAACTCCTGGCAGCATTAAAATCATCACTTCATTCAACTCTAAGACTCTCTGGCATACTTTTAACTCAATCCTTGCTCGCTCCTCTTCGCCGTGCAACATCAATGCCAATGATTATTCGTCATTTCTCTAGACTAAAGTATCCACGTTGCTCTCTCACACCCCGGTCGCCATCCTATCCCACTCTGCCCAGTCTAATCTCATCCTTCCGGAACTCTTTCATCTTCTCCCTGTCTCACCTACAGAAGTATCATCTGTCCTCATGTCCTTGCCCAACAAAACCTCACTTGCCGATCCCCTGCCTACTCACATATTAAAATCTATATGCTCATCTATATCCCCATTTATCACAATCTTGTTTAACTCGTCCATCCGCAGTCGTATCTTCCCTTCACACTGGAAATCCGCAATCGTTCGTCCCCTCCTTAAGAAACAATCGCTCGACCCCTCCCTTCCTTCTAGCTATCGCCCCATTTCACTACTCCCTACTCTTTCTAAGCTCTTAGAACGCCTCATCTTAATACAAATCAACGCTTATCTCTCCTCATCCAATCTCTACCCTCCTTTCCAATCCGCTTTCCGCTCTAATAACTCCACAGAAATCGCATGCATAAAAGTGTACAACGACTTTTTCATTTCTCGAGACAAGGCTCTATATAGTGTTCTCATCTCCCTCGACCTCTCTTCCGCATTCGACATTGTCGACCACTTCGTCCTCCTTTCTCGCATTCGTTATGATTACGGCTTTTCTTCCTCCTCCGTAGCATGGTTCGCCTCATATCCATCCGACCGTTCCTTTCGCGTCTGTTCTAATTCATCATCCTCCCCTCCCATCCCAATTTTTTGCGGGGTCCCACAAGGTTCAGTCCTAGGTCCCCTGCTTTTCTCTCTTCTGCTTGGCGATCTATCTCCGTTTATCAAACCTTATTCTTTTAAGATCATGCAATACGCCGATGACATTCTAATCTATGCTCATGCACCCGCACATCGCATACACGATATCGGCATTTCTGCCTCCAACTGTCTTTCTTCTATCTACAAACGTCTCTCCAATCTCCATCTCGTTCTAAACCTCGAAAAGTCCAAAATAATGTGGATCCTCCCCCGTAAACCAAACATATCTCCTCCCACTGTATATTTTGCCTCATCGATCATCCCTATAGTCCAAAATCTCACTTTCTTAGGCTTCCATTTCGGTGATCACCTTCCTCTTAAACCCTTCGTCCGTGACAAGGTCCGATCATCTAACTTAATTCTCCGTGACATCCGCCGTATCCGCCCCCTTATTGACTTCCGTTCTTGTATGTCTCTTCTTTCATCGCTTCTTTTCCCTAAAATCGATTACTGCCTTAGCCTTTTCGCCAATTCTCCAAAATCCATCATCCTACCCCTACAACGAATAATCAACACCGCCGTTCGAGTGCTCTTTCGTCTCCGTCGCTTCGACCACACATCCACATATTTTGCCCAACTCTCCTGGCCCACCATTCACATCCGCATCAAACTCCGCCTTCTTCTCGTTACCTTTCGTCTCATCGCTGTCGGCTCCCTACCGTTCATCAACCTTCCTTTCTTAGACGATACTCGCCCCACCTCGCTATCGCTTCGTTCCTGTCTTACCCTCTTACTCCACGTTCCTAATTACACCAACAACTACGGTCTCCGATTCTTCCTCGTCGCCGCCTCACTCGCCTGGAATCAACTCCCTCTCGTCGTCCGCAGCGCCCCTTCTTTTATCACATTCAAACACCTCCTCCGCTCACACCTTCTCGACATCCGATTCACAGTCTTGTTTTGTTGTGGTCATGTAAGCGTGCGCTGGCACGCATTTGCCACGTTAAAATAAGTCCTTTTTAAACGGACAAAGAAGATGCATGTGGAAGGAGTCGATTTAATATCTTCCAGTGCGACGAATCAGTAGTCGCGGATGATAGTTGATTATTCCTCAAGTGTAGCTTCAGTTTGGAAAAGTAAACCATAATGACGGCGTTTGTTAAGCAATTGATCGTGAATGGATGGATGAAAATAGTGTGATAGTGCTGCGATAAACAAAATGCTTACACATCCTATGTAGGTGACGGAGATCACGCTTGCATGAGCGACATTCATGGTCAAACCTAGGAGCGGTGATCTCGTTTTGAAGCGAGATTTGCGACGTACTCATTATATGCGAGACTGTTTGGTGTTTATAACCGGTACCAGTTCAAGACAAATGTTCTCATGTCCAGATTCATTACATGTGAGGCATTTCGGTTCGAAATAGCGGGAGGAGCCAGCGCCCCGCATTTGTGACACTTTTAGCAATGAGGGTAGGTCACATCGCTTGACGAAACTTGTTAAAAAGTTAGGTTCGTTCTAATGAATGGGTTATGTGTATTTGTTTGTCAGAACCATGGCATTGTCTATCTTAGTTGTAGCGAAAACCACCGGAAGTGTAGAACCGTCTTTTCTTTAGATATACCGCACTATTTTAGTTTGAATGCCTATTCTGGGTTATTTAAATCGTCTATATCCAGGTGCGGTTATATATTAAAAAAAACGATTTATTTTAACGTGGCAAATGCGTGCCAGCGCACGCTTACATGACCACAACAAAACAAGACTGTGAATCAGGTGTCGAGAAGGTGTGAACGGAGGAGGTGTTTGAATATGATAAAGGAGGGGGCGCGGCGGACGTCGAGAGGGAGTTGATTCCAGGCGAGTGAGGGGGCGACGAGGATGGATCGGAGACCGTAGTTGTTGGAGTAATTAGGAACGTGGAGTAAGAGGGTATGACAGGAACGAAGCGATAGCAAGGTGGGGCGAGTGTCGTCTAAGAAAAGAAGGTTGATGAACGATCGGGAGCCGACAGCGATGAGACGAAAAGTAACGAGAAGAAGGCGGAGTTTGATGCGGATGTGGATGGTGGGCCATGAGAGTTGGGCAAGATATGTGAATGTGTGGTCGAAGCGACGGAGACGAAAGAGCACTCGAACGGCGGTGTTGATTATTCGTTGTAGGGGTAGGATGATGGATTTTGGAGAATTGGCGAAAAGGCTAAGGCAGTAATCGATTTTAGGGAAAAGAAGCGATGAAAGAAGAGACATACAAGAACGGAAGTCAATAAGGGGGCGGATACGGCGGATGTCACGGAGAATTAAGTTAGATGATCGGACCTTGTCACGGACGAAGGGTTTAAGAGGAAGGTGATCACCGAAATGGAAGCCTAAGAAAGTGAGATTTTGGACTATAGGGATGATCGATGAGGCAAAATATACAGTGGGAGGAGATATGTTTGGTTTACGGGGGAGGATCCACATTATTTTGGACTTTTCGAGGTTTAGAACGAGATGGAGATTGGAGAGACGTTTGTAGATAGAAGAAAGACAGTTGGAGGCAGAAATGCCGATATCGTGTATGCGATGTGCGGGTGCATGAGCATAGATTAGAATGTCATCGGCGTATTGCATGATCTTAAAAGAGTAAGGTTTGATAAACGGAGATAGATCGCCAAGCAGAAGAGAGAAAAGCAGGGGACCTAGGACTGAACCTTGTGGGACCCCGCAAAAAATAGGGATGGGAGGGGAGGATGATGAATTAGAACAGACGCGAAAGGAACGGTCGGATAGATATGAGGCGAACCATGCTACGGAGGAGGAAGAAAAGCCGTAATCATAACGAATGCGAGAAAGGAGGACGAAGTGGTCGACAATGTCGAATGCGGAAGAGAGGTCGAGGGAGATGAGAACACTATATAGAGCCTTGTCTCGAGAAATGAAAAAGTCGTTGTACACTTTTATGCATGCGATTTCTGTGGAGTTATTAGAGCGGAAAGCGGATTGGAAAGGAGGGTAGAGATTGGATGAGGAGAGATAAGCGTTGATTTGTATTAAGATGAGGCGTTCTAAGAGCTTAGAAAGAGTAGGGAGTAGTGAAATGGGGCGATAGCTAGAAGGAAGGGAGGGGTCGAGCGATTGTTTCTTAAGGAGGGGACGAACGATTGCGGATTTCCAGTGTGAAGGGAAGATACGACTGCGGATGGACGAGTTAAACAAGATTGTGATAAATGGGGATATAGATGAGCATATAGATTTTAATATGTGAGTAGGCAGGGGATCGGCAAGTGAGGTTTTGTTGGGCAAGGACATGAAGACAGATGATACTGTTGTCGGTGATACAGGGAGAAGATGAAAGAGTTCCGGAAGGATGAGATTAGACTGGGCAGAGTGGGATAGGATGGCGACCGGGGTGTGAGAGAGCAACGTGGATACTTTAGTCTAGAGAAATGACGAATAATCATTGGCATTGATGTTGCACGGCGAAGAGGAGCGAGCAAGGATTGATTTAAAAGTATGCCAGAGAGTCTTAGAGTTGAATGAAGTGATGATTTAATGCTGCCAGGAGTTGCATTTGGTACGTAGTAGGTTGAGATGATCCTTGCGAAGAGTAAGACAGGAATCACGGAAAGACGGAGTGATCGAGCGGAAATCGCGTCTGAGAGAGCGGTGATAGACTCGAAAAGCATGGCGGAGTCGACGCTTTGAGAGTAGACGTTGGATGTCAAACCATGGGGCACGGTGCAAGCGACGGTGTGGGCGAGGCCACACCGTCGCTTGAGGCCACACCACCGTTTGAGAGTAGCCAGGTGAGGCCACAACTGGCCACTAAAGATTAACGATATTGTTAATCTTTAGTGGCCAGGATGGCTTTATGTTCCACTGTCCCAAAGTGACATAGGTTTTTTCGGAAATAAGCAACAAATGATTGTGCCAGTTCGTTGGTGGCAAATGATCTTCGAAATTTGACAGGATACTTTCTGACAGAGATGTAGACTATTATTCCAGGATACAGACATATGAATGGGTATAAATAAATTTTTAAAAAGTCATCATGGTTCAAGAGCTTCTTCACTCTGGGAAGCTCATTAGGTTTAAATAAAATTCCACTAACCTTGAATATGTCGCTGTTATCACCGAAATATGTCTCATATTTCGGTGATAATAATTTAATAATATAATTATTATAATTATAACAAATATTACTGATTGTATAAATAAGGATATAACATGATAATAAATAATAAATATTATGCCTTCATTAGTTAAAGTAGGAAAGATCGACAAAGTGTGTTTAAAGCAATTATTTCCATAAGTACACGATATTGTATGCTAAGCTGGAAGAGTTCACTGGCATGCTACACAAATAAAGTGAGGCTGAGGCGCCGATCCGTTTTATTATAAAAATATTTGAATTTTCATATTATTTATGATAGATGGTGGTGTGTCCGTTCCTCTTCATGGTGCCCTGGTAACTCCCCGAAGCATACCAGCTGTGGGGTGAGCTAACCTAAGACAACTCCTTATCACAGGCCTATACGACATGCCGATCATGAGGATACTAACAAAAGTCGTTATCAATGATAAAGTCTTTCAATTTTCACACTAGAGCTAGGGCGTATACCGCAATCTCAAGACTTCGAAGACTCTCAGACTTCTCAAGACTTCTCAATCGACTCTCAAGACTTCCGGATTTCATCTGGACCAGGCTCCGAAAAGAGCGAAATGGAGGACCAAATCCTACATAGCCGACCCCAGCCTCAAAGCGGGATAAAGGCTAAATAAAAAGAAGATATTATGTATGACAGAAATATGCAGAATATGCGCTTATTGCACTTTTTAAACATTATTAATAGCAGCCTTGTGATACTGATTTACTTATAGCACCCCTTAAGATACTGATTTACTTATAGCAGCCCTTATGAGACTAATTTACTTAAAAAGAATCCGTAATGGTCTAGCACAAATATACAAACAAAAACTTAGTAAAAGTGAAACCCACATCGTTAACATTACAAAATAAAGATGACGTAAAAAGTACCTAAACATATATTATCACCATTTCATATGCTTGCTTTATTTTAAAGTTATAAATGTAATTTAACTGTTCAGTCAAACATAATATTTGAGATTTTATAAAATTCTACAAACTAATCGTTGTTGTTCATCACGTGCATAACGACGAGTGACATGTATTTTAAAGCACACGTCGAAATTAATTTCTTAGGTAACATATTTTAACTGTGACAGCTTAAAGACAGAATGTTATCTTAACAGCATCAAAATATGCTTTGTAAATTGAATGATACATTCATAAATTGAAGGTAGAAAGATACGCTGTTCAATAGTTAAAACAAACGTGAAGCAACATTATACGTAATGCATCTGTAATTGAAATAATTGTTCTCACTTATTTAGAAGCCAAGTAACTTTATTTTATTTTTAAATGTTTATCCACGGCCCAAAATCAGTAGATTTATCGTCTACAAATTCCGCACGCTTACAGTCCACTAGCAAAAAAATGAAAAAATTATGAATTGTTTATACGGGATCGGATTAGGCGTTTGAAGCACGGCTGGTAGATTGATTGACCTAAATGAATGGGCAAATGCTTCCACGAAAATATTTGAAAGATATGTCAATAAAAATTAAGAAATTTGCATAAGAAATATGTCAAGTGCTGATGTAAGCTAAGTTTCTCGTATCTAATATTTAAAGATTAATTTAAAATACATTACAAGACGATTTTAATAAGTGTGAGTGTATAACATCTGGCACAACAACATTTTCGAAATCAGCAGCACTTAACATATTAGGCTAGCACTTGCTAGCCTAAGATAGAAGGCAGGCATATGATGTAGACTTATTATTAGTATTTGTATAGGTTACAAGTTACTAGCCACAAATGGCTGTTTCAACTGTCCACAAATTTTGTTTTCAAAGCATTAAATATCAAAATAGATCCACGCATCCAAACCGGAATTGACAATCCCCTTCAATTGCAGCTTTTTGAAGGGGGGATAGCTAGCAGCACTTGCAAGGTTATCAGGTAACAAATTCCAAATATTAAATGAGCGGTTGGAAAACCTACTCACACTCTTAACTTTACCGTGGGCCAATTTAAAGAGCGCGAAAGAGTGACCTCTGCGACTCGAATTGCGTAATTGTATACAATATGATGGAACAACTTCCGTTCTATGAACCAATAGTCACATCGCTGCGAGGTCTAAATATAATAGCCTTTGAGCCATTGTAGGCAGTTTCAAACAAGCTAGACGCTCAGCGTAAGAATAATGTGAGCCAATACAAAGTTTGTTTCATCTACACATGATAGGCTCATTTTTCGTCATCTCAGATTTAGTGGATGGAAAAGTTGTTTTGATGCAGTATTCCATGTTTTAAGGTGCATATTCCATGCACCTTAAAAAATATAGTTTCTAATAAACATACATTCTATACAATAAATAACATACAATCTAATATACATACAACGAGGAGAATAAAATCACGAATCAAACGACTATATACAAATGGGTCGGAAAAAACAAAAGTCTCAAGTTCCCAACCATGTCGCGTCCAACACCGATGTTAGAGATGTTTCCAATGGATCTGAACAACAAGTCCTTTGCTCAAACAATGATTGTCACACGTGGGTAAGTATTTGGACTTCAGAATCCCAGGCATCTTGCCTTGCAGACAACGAATTCTACTGTGGCTACTGTTCGGCTAATATGATAAATACGATGAAGAGTGAAATAGAGAGTCTCAAGACAAATATATTAAAACTATCTGGCAATGCAGCGATGCCCACACATGCCTCTTCCTATTGTAATAAGTTTCAACCTCGATGCCCAATTCTTCCGCATTCGATTGCCTCTAAGAATGCCAAATCTCCCATCTCTTCTACAGGTATTACTATACATCCTTCAATTTTGCCCAATCAATCAGCTCAATCTTCTGATGTTACTGTCATTGACCATTTGCAACCCAGTATTTCTTTTGTCGTATCAGATAAATCACCTTACATTTCTACCCCTCATTGCGTTTCTACGTCATCATCAGATAATCCATTATCAGATAATCTGAAGGAGCCGCAAATTGTATCGCAGCAAGATGGATTTTGTCAAGTTTATGATAAATCTACCGATACAGTGACGGAGCCGCAAATTGTTACAACTAATGTATTTTCACTCCCCGACACCCCACGTCCCGTCCTTCCCGTCTCGTTTCTCAATACCTTGCATCCATCAATCAAAATCACCTCCACCAACCTCCACTATCCTTCCACTCATAACCTTTCCTCACATCGCTTGCCACCCTCTTTATTATCATTATCCTCCATGTCTCCCGTCGTCAAACCAAATCCCTCCAAATCATCAACTGCCAGCTCTTCTATCGTGATCTCACCTACTCACGTCAGTCGTCCTCCTTTACGGAAGCGCTTTGCTTCTCGCGATCGTTGCGTTATTATCACTAATATCACGCCTTCTAACTCCTTATCTCCACAAGCACGTCTAGACCACGATGTTTCCGATTCCAGATCCATCCTCTCGTCTATTGTCCCTGCGGATAAACCATCCTTTTTCAAGGACATTTCTCCTGTCGCATTCATCCGTTTAAAAAAATCTTCTCAATCTAATCCTTCCCAGCCCCCTCTCTTAAAAATTGTTTTCAAGCATCGCTCTCACGCGTCTTCTGTCCTCTCTCAACGATTCAAACTCATGTCATCTTCAACCACTCGAATTTTCCCCGATCGCGCCCCTTCTGAAATCGCTCAAATCTCTTCAGCCCGCATCGAAAAACGCCGTCGCGAGGAAAACGGCAAAACATCACTCTCCATACGAAATATAGACGGAAATTTTCAAGTTGTCCACACCCGACCAAAAGTTCGATGGCGCTCCATCTCTCCTATGTGTCTTCTCCACTAGACTCTTTCGCCACAACACACGGTTTCCGCCTCGGTCTCCTCAACACTAGATCTATTCTCAATAAATCCGATCTTATCCTCAACCTATTCACCAAGCAATCCATCGATCTCCTCTGCCTCACTGAATCCTGGCACTCAGATTCCGACGACCTTTCCATTCGCCGTCTGCTCTCTGCCGGTTGCTCCCTAGTCGAATCCGCCCGCCCCCTCAGCTCATGCCCTTCTAAATCCTCTAATCATGGCGGCATCGTCGCATTCGCGCGTCACCCCGCGTCTCTTCGCAAAATCAATCCCCCTTTCAGTCCTTGCTCTTTTGAATTGCTCACTATTCGTTCTTCTAACCGATCACTCTAGATCTCGCCATTGTATACCGTACTGGTTCATCAGCTCCTATTGCCTTATTTTTTACCGAACTCGCTGACCTCCTTTCTCATTGTTCTTTGTCCTCAATCCCTTCACTCGTTCTAGGCGACTTCAATATCCGCCTAGACCTCTCCTCTTCTACGGATTCCATCCGGTTCATCAACATTCTATCCAACTACAATTACAAACTAATCTCCACTGCCCGCACACATATACTTGGTGGGGCACTCGACATCATCGCTGTCCTCGATCATTTTGCTGCCTACACCTCACTGTCCATCTCTGATCCTGGTCTATCCGATCACTTTCTTATCACCCTTGATCTCACTCACAATCACACCCCTCCTCACACACCTACAATCCTACGTCGCCCTTGGAGAAATCTTGACCTCTCCCTTCTCCGCTCTGCCTTACTCAAATCATCTCTATCATTACCCACAATAACATATTCATCTCCTCACGATCTCGCCTTTCTTTTCGACTCTGAACTCACATCCACTCTCGATATTCTCTTGCCCTTCAAGTCTCACAAACACCGTCGCTTGCACCGTGCCCCATGGTTTGACATCCAATGCCTACTCTCAAAGCGTCGACTCCGCCATGCTTTTCGAGTCTATCACCGCTCTCTCAGACGCGATTTCCGCTCGATCACTCCGTCTTTCCGTGATTCCTATCTTGCTCTTCGCCGGTCTCATCTCCACCTACTACGTACCAAATGCAACTCTTTCTGGCAGCATAAAATCATCACTTCATTCAACTCTAAGACTCTCTGGCATACTTTTAACTCAATCCTTGCTCGCTCTTCTTCGCCGTGCAACATCAATGCCAATGATTATTCGTCATTTCTCCAGACTAAAGTATCCACGCTGCTCTCGCACACCCCGGTCTCCATCCTATCCCACTCTGCCCAGTCTAATCTCATCCTTCCGGAACTCTTTCATCTTCTCCCTGTCTCACCTACAGAAGTATCATCTGTCCTCATGTCCTTGCCCAACAAAACCTCACCTGCCGATCCCCTGCCTACTCACATATTAAAATCTATATGCTCATCGATATCCCCATTTATCACAACCTTGTTTAACTCGTCCATCCGCAGTCGTATCTTCCCTTCACACTGGAAATCCGCAATCGTTCGTCCCCTCCTTAAGAAACAATCGCTCGACCCCTCCCTTCCTTCTAGCTATCGCCCCATTTCACTACTATCTACTCTTTCTAAGCTCTTAGAACGCCTCATCTTAATACAAATCAACGCTTATCTTTCCTCATCTAATCTCTACCCTCCTTTCCAATCCGCTTTCCGCTCTTATCACTCGACAGAAATCGCATGCATAAAAGTGTACAACGTCTTACTCATTTCTCGAGACAAGGCTCTATATAGTGTTCTCATCTCCCTCGACCTCTCCTCCGCATTCGACATTGTCGACCACTCCGTCCTCCTTTCTCGCCTTCGTTATGATTACGGCTTTTCTTCCTCCTCCGAAGCATGGTTCGCCTCATATCTATTCGACCGTTCCTTTCGCGTCTTTTCTAATTCAACATCCTCCCCTCCCATCCCAATTTTTTGCGGGGTCCCACAAGGTTCAGTCCTAGGTCCCCTGCTTTTCTCTCTTCTGCTTGGCGATCTATCTCCGTTTATCAAACCTTACTCCTTTAAGGTCATGCAATACACCGATGACATTCTAATCTATGATCATGGATCCGCACATCGCATACACGATATCGGCATTTCTGCCTCCAACTGTCTTTCTTCTATCTACAAACGTCTCTCCAATCTCTATCTCGTTCTAAACCTCGAAAAGTCCAAAATAATGTGGATCCTTCCCCGTAAACCAAACATATCTCCTCCCACTGTATATTTTGCCTCATCAATCATCCCCATAGTCCACAATCTCACTTTCTTAGGCTTCCATTTCGGTGATCACCTTCCCCTTAAACCCTTCGTCCATGACAAGGTCCGATCATCTAACTTAATTCTCCGTGACATCCCCCGTAACCGCCCCCTTATCGACTTCCGTTCTTGTATGTCTCTTCTTTCATCGCTTCTTTTCCCTAAAATCGATTACTGCCTTAGCCTTTTCGCCAATTCTCCAAAATCCATCATCCTACCCCTACAACGAATAATCAACACCGCCGTTCGAGTGCTCTTTCGTCTCCGTCGCTTCGACCACACATCCACATATTTTGACCAACTCTCCTGGCCCACCATCCACATCCGCATCAAATTCCGCCTTCTTCTCGTTACCTTTCGTCTCATCGCTGTCGGCTCCCCATTGTTCATCAACCTTCCTTTCTTAGACGATACTCGCCCCACCTCGCTATCGCTTCGTTCCTGTCATACCCTCTTACTCCACGTTCCTAATTACTCCAACAACTACGGTCTCCGATCCTTCCTCGTCGCCGCCTCACTCGCCTGGAATCAACTCCCTCTCGACGTCCGCCGCGCCCCCTCCTTTATCACATTCAAACACCTCCTCCGTTCACACCTTCTCGACACCTGATTCACAGTCTTGTTTTGTTGTGGTCATGTAAGCGTGCGCTGGCACGCATTTGCCACGTTAAAATAAATCCTCTTTTTATAGTATTCCATATAGTATATTGGATCTATATTGGATCTATATTCCATCTATATTGGAATATAGTATTCCATCTATATTGGAATATAGTATTCCATCTATATTCCAATATAGATGCTTGAATAGTTTCGGCTTAAGTTTAGCTAATGTGTTCTTTATACAATACAGAGACTTCATTGCTTTACCATGGATATAATCGGTATTCGGTCGAGTCTTGAGATCATTATTCAAAATGATTCCAAGGTCTCTGTGCTCAGATATAATGTGAATCTTCTGGCATGCTAAATAGAAGTCACGATTAAGTTTACCGTTGCAAGCTTCATATGTACACATTTATTAACATTCATGGTCATACCTGTAGCAGTATCCAGTTATATATTATGTAAAGATCGTGATGTAGACGCTGACCCTGTAGGTCGAAAATTCTATCTCACAAGACATTCACATCGTAAGCAAATGACAAGCAGGAGCTATGTTTGCGTAAGAGCAGATCATTTAAAAACATAATGAAAGCAAGGGACCAAGGACCGTACCTTGGGGAACGCCACAATTAACACGCCTAGCAGAAGACATGCTACTACCAATCCTCACTCGAAATGATCTATTGCAAAGGAAATTACGAATCTAATTGCGCAATGTTGTAGAAACACTGTAGTGAGCTAACAAGCTTATCAGGCTCTCATGTGGAACCCGGTCGAAGGCTTTCGATAATCAATAAAAATCATATTGTCCGAGCTGCCAACACTCAACGATTGGGCCCACATTTCGCGCGCACTAAGTTCGTCAAACATGAACGACCGTAACGAACACCGTGCTGGGCGGACGAGAGTATACCAAGGGAGAGGAGATGGTCCGAGATTCTCTGCAGATAACACGTTCAAAGACTTTACATATCGAACAGGTCAAGCTTATTGGCCTGTAATCAATACATGATGATGCAGTGAATTTTTTGGGAATAGGAACAACAATCGCAGTTTTCCATCCTTCTAGTAGATTCCAGTGGCCAAACTCTTACCCTACTAATTAGAATAAATTTTTAAAAAAGCAGAATGAGGCAGATAAAGTAGTTCTAAAATGTTAACTAGAACAAAAATATTTAACAGCTTAAACAAACAATCATAACATACAATATCATAATATTAAAACAATCTACAGTGCCACCAAGATCTACAGTATTAATAAGCAAAGGAATCTAAGTCGCAAAAAGTTTGAGAAATAATTAACATACAATGATAACAGGCAATACAACTATACGTATACAACTGACGAATATCCCAATACGATATGATTAATAGAACCGGAAAGACCAATCAACAACAATACAGCATATAATACGCACACAATAAGCCAAGGGAGAGTAGAATGTTTAATTTGTTGCAGACTCTTCGTCGCTAACGCTTTCGGAATGGTAAGAAAACATGGTCCAATGCCAGGTTGTTGCGGTTATGAACTTCCGCCTGCCAAGATTCCAGACAGCATCAACCAGTTTAGATCTAACCGTGAGCCTGCTGTGGCTACCAGCGAAAATTCCGAGCGCCCTTTGCACTAAACTTTTATCTGGAAATTTTCGTGTCATCGGTTGTATTCTGCGCGGCGCTCGAACAGCTGTTGCCGTGAAGTTCTCTCAGCTTATTGACGCAGTCGTGGAGCGACCTTCTAATGAGTCGGTGTAATGGAGTCTACTCATATTTCCTAAAATTGCGCTTCGCGTACCTTAGCAGAATCAGAGTACGCCCTCTCATCCCTCTCTCTATCTGCAAAGATTCGAGCTGCATGCGCTCGCTACCAATTCCCTTCGGAGGGTAGTCTGGAGGAACATAACCGATTCAACATTACAAAGAATAAATTTTCCGTGGATCAACTACACCGAAAGATTTCTGAAAAAATTGAGGACGGCGGCATATGAGGCGCTGTTCGTACTGTATGCAGGGACTCGGACCTCCTATCTTACGATGAAAACACAAATACAACTATACAGGCTAAGCATCCCCCGAGAAGGGTATCTACCAATTGCCCACCTTTGCCGCTTTATCCTCTCGATTGCTGCCCTGTTGTTACCGCCACATCTTTAATGTGCTGTTTAGGTCTTTCCTGCCCTCGTCCGCGGGTGACCCTGAAGGCTTAACCCCAATGCACCTACGATATCTCACAGGATTTTCTGCAGGAGACTCAGCAAGCCACTTGGTCACGGCTTTATTGAATCTAATGACAATTCTTCTGGAAGGAACGGTACCGGATAACGTTGCTAATATTGTATGCGGCGGAAAGTTACTCGCCTTTCTAAAGCAGGATGGTGGTATCCGTCCAATCGCCGTCGGATTTACAATTCGCCGCATCGCTTATAAACTGACATGTCAATTCGCATCTGGTCCGCTCGCCAATCATTTTCTCCCTATACAGCTGGGCGTCGGTACTCCGCGTGGAATCGAAGCGGCAATACATGCATCTCGCGTGTTCATGCGTGACATGGCTAGTCGTAACCACACTATGGTAAAGCTCGACTACTACAGCGCGTTCAACTGCTTGAGTATATATGCAATCATGCGCTGCGTCGCTCGCGAAATACCGCATATTTTACCGTTTGTTCGACTTTGTTACGACCGCCAGAGCGAGCTTCTATTCGGCAACAAACGTATCCTCTCGGCTGAAGGCGTTCAGCAGGGCGACCCATTTAACACTACTATTTTTCCTCACCGTCAACAGCTTGGCACATAACTTAAAATCCAGTCTGAACCTATGGTACCTCGACGACTGCGTCCTGGGCGGTACGGTGGAAGACATTCTAGCCGATATACACGAAATTCTGGCTGACAGAGCCAAAATTGGATTACAATTAAATTTCTAAAAATACTAGGTGATCACCGAAAGCAGGAATGTGAGACAAGCTATCGCGTGCAAACTAACAGGATGCAATACTATCACACCTGAAGACGCACAGCTTCTGGGTGCGCCACTTCGCAGGTAAGCAAGCATCGACAACGCATTAAGCTGCGCAGTGAACAAGCTTCATAACGCCGTTATTCAGTTGACCGAATTGAGCGCTCACGACGCCTTCGTGATTTTGCGTAGCTCACCCAGCTTGCCAAATATTTGCTTCTTTCTTCGATGTACCACCTGCTACGGAATGGAAATGCTTCAACTTTTCGACACAGAAGTTCGAAGAATATTGAGCGAAATACTCAATGTGCCACTACCCAACGAAGCCTGGAGGCAAGCGACCTTACCGATCCGTCTTGGAAGTATCGGTGTTTGCCAGGCATTGGAGGCTGCCCTTCCTGCGTTCGGTTCATCCATCAAGGACACAATGGAACTGAAGAAGATACTGCTACAAAACTGCCCGCCGTTAACCCGTCGCTCTTCATAATCAGACTGGCAAAATACCACAAATCAATGGAACGCGGAATATCGGACGACCATTCCATCTGATCAAATATCTAAAAAACGATGAATGGCCGAACACTACGAAGCATGTCAACGAAGACTTGTCGACGAAGCAAGGACAACTGAATCTCGAGCCCGACTCATCGCAGTAGCATCAAAGTGGTCCGGGGCGTTCCTTGAAGCACTGCCGATCACATCCGTCGGCTTACGACTTGATGACCGATCTATTTCTATCGCCGTAGCGTTGAGACTCGGTGTTCAATGCTTTCAACGGCATCGGTGTATCTGCGGAGTGTGGGTTCCGCGTCACAATGCTTATGCTTTACATTGCAACAGGATAACGTCTCGTCACCATCGACATGCTGCGGTCAACGAGATTTCGAGAATGGCTCTCGCTGCCTCGGGATCGCCCTCCAGACTCGAACCGGCAGGCTTAGCGCAAGACGATGGCAAATTTGTTTTCAAATGAGTAGCGTATCGTTTGCAGTATTAATAATAATGCAGAGATTTATTTCCCATATCGCCTTTCCGTTGGAGAAAATTAAAAATACAATAAATTAAATTTATCGTAAAGAATTCATATCAAAATCCTGGCGTTTCGATTTTTTGAGTATACTTGCTTCAGATTAATGTAGAAATCTGAAATTGAGCCATGCATGCAAAGGTGCGAAAAATTACACATGATCTCCATGAGCCCCTTTGTCGACTTGTTTTAATGGCCATGAAGATAATACAGGACAAGCGAAAACATACAAAAGAGCTGAACACTCTTTTGAGCAAAATCGACATCGACAATGATCCGATTATGTGTGGAAGAGTCTAATCGTACAGAACTTGGCGTGGTAGCCGTGTAAAGATAAACGCCAAACCAGAGGACGCTTTTGATATCTTGGATTTCTCCAAGCAGACTGAGTGTAAGCAGGCGTTAAGAAGAGATCAGGATCCAGACAAAGTATCTTGCTATCGAAGAGACGTCGGCTTGCCAAATATGCTGCGTTTTTATCAAGGCTTAATCTATTAAGAAGTTTGACCGAGAGGTGTATTGATCTACTAAGTAACAAAACAGCTGTAGATGAACACTTCGAAGATACTCCTACTATCCTTTTTATGTAGTGAAAAAAACATTTGTCGATAGTCTGATAATCTGTCATGGTCAAATTTGACCAATATCATCGAAGCCCGAAGCTCAGAATAGGAAGCAATATAACATCAAAGTACTTGATCGAGCCTTCAAAGAACATAAGACCTTATCTTTTGCTAATTGGGTCAAAAAGTGGTTTCTGAAAGACCACCGCGAAAAGAGCAAAAAGCTTAGATATCGATACGAATTAACAAATTCTAGAGACGTTTCATTTAGAAACAACATATCATTACGACAACGAGGACCACCTCGGCGAAATTTTATAATCTTTGTTTTGGATGTGCTGATCACGAGTTTATTTGTCTGACAAAACCAAACTAGAGCTGTAATGGCAGATTGAGTCAAGTTCCTATCCAATGTTACCAAAGCAAGATCGTCAGCATACAAAAATGACTATATTAGAAGTATCAAAGCGAACATGTCCTGGGAGGTTCATCAATAAGAAAGAAAACAACATAGAGCTGAGTGGATCACCCTGCTGTACTCCACGGCTAGCAGTCAGAAGATAGGAATAATTAACTCCGTCGTAAATATGCATCGAACTAGGATGCAGTATTCTCTCGAGAAGAAATAGAAAATCTTCATGAACATTTACTCTATCATGAAGCTTAATTAATAATAATACAAATTTATTTAATGTGGCAAATGCGTACCAGCTGTACGCTTACAAGTCCACAAACAAAAATGAAAAGTCAAGCAGATAAATTGTTAAAATGGGATCGGATTTGTCGTTTGAAGCACTGCAGGGAAGTTGATTGGCGTATATGAATGGGCAGATGATTCCACGATAGAGGAGCAGCCACCAGGAAAGAGCGGAGTCCAAAGGAGGTAGAGTAGTTTGGGACATGTAAAAGAAGGGAATTACAGGAACGCAAGGAACAGTAAACAGGACGAGAATTATCAAGAAAAGGAAGGTTGAGAAATGAAGGGGTATGAAAAGTTACAAGGCGGAAAGCAACGATAAGAAGACGAATTTGAACACGACAATAAATTGTAGGCAAATCGAGAGAAGCAAGATGGTAGGATGTATGATCAAAACGACGAAGACGGAGGAGAATTCGGACTGCTGCGTTGACGATGCGTTGTAGGGGAATAAGAGTGGATTTAGGTGAGTTGGAAAATAGACTAAGACAATAATCGAGTCTAGAAAAAAGGAGAGATAATATGAGAGTCATACAAGAAGGGAAATCGATCAATCTACGAACTTGACGGAGGTTGCGGAGTATCAAGGTAGATAAGCGTAATTTATCTCTAACGAAATGTTTAAGTGAAAGTCGGTTGTCAAAATGGAAGCCTAGGAAAACGAGATTATCAACGATAGGAAGAATTGTAGAATTTAATGATACGGAGGGAGGTTCGAAGCCGAGGCGTCGAGGTAGGATCCACATAATTTTGAATTTATCAGGATTCAGAGAAAGGCGAAGGGAAGAAAGATGATTGGAAATTGAGACAAGACAGTCCGAAGCGGAAATACTAAGATCGTGAATACGATAAACAGGTGCATGAGCATAGATGAGAATGTCATCAGCATATTGCATAACATTATTATTAGTATTACAAGTTATAGCCAAATGGCTGTTTCAACTGATCACATAGGAAAGAAAAGAAAAGAAGAAAAAAAAAGTTAATAGCGGTTACATAATATTGTATACATTCGGAATGCCATGATCGTTAATCCACTGACGAAGTTGAACTTTAAATTGAGATAAGTCCTTGGTACATGCTATTTCTCCTGGCAACGTGTTCCAGGCGTTTAATGCTCGATGTGAGAGCCTAGCCAAACTCACTACTTTACCGTGGGGAAACTTAAATAGTTTCAACGGGTGGCCACGATGCGTCTGAGAACAAACTTTAACATAGCACGAGGGAAAACCATCTATCCCATTAACCATTTGCCATAATGCAACAAGATCTAGGTAATATATCCTCTGACCCAAAGATGGTATCTTTAGAAATTCAAGCCGCTCTCGATATGAATATGATCCATCCATACACATTCGAGAACCCCTACGAAGGATTGACTCTAGTCTATTGAACTCTTTCTTTGTGTATGGAGAAACTGCTTGCACGCAGTACTCTATATGCGGGCGAACAAAAGCGCAGTAAATCCGTTTGAAGACGTATGGATTAATACGATTAAATGCATTTTTGACGCAGTACATAGCTCGCAAAGCCTTGCTATAGGCAAACTCTGTATTTGATCGGGATTTCAATGTCCTATGCACCATGACACCCAGATCCCTATACTCCATGACGACATTAAGAATTGAAGTTCCGAGGCGAAAACGACGGTCATCGCAACGCCTTCCTAATTTCATGTGGCCGCATTTGTCAACATTGATCTTCATACCAGTAGCCTCACTCCATTGGTATATTTCATTAAGGTCTTCCTGCAGGGAAATGCCAAGCGGATCAATATCATCTACAGACCATATTTTGAGGTCGTCAGCAAAAGCAAGACAGGGACTCTGAATCCGCAGCAACAAATCGTTAAGGAACACAATAAACAGCAGAGGTCCTAGTACGGTACCCTGCGGAACACCACAGTAAACGCGTCTGGAAGTGGAAAGATGGGTGCCAACTCTCACCCTAAAGAAACGATTACGTAGGAAATCTTGAATCCAATTACATAACATTACAGGAATGCCGTAGTTAAATAGTAATGCTACCAAGCTCTCATGCGGCACCCGATCGAATGCTCTTGAAAAGTCAATGAATACCACATTAATTGATTGGCCGCGACTGACCGCCTCAACCCACATTTCGCGTGAAGTCAATAAGTTTGTTAAGCAGGAACGACCAGGGAGGAAACCGTGCTGAGAAGACGACATTATTCCGAGTTCCCTCAAGTGATGCCTGATCCGGGTGGCGATCAACTTTTCAAGCACTTTGCATAGAGAACTACTCAGGCTGATTGGTCTATAGTCAGTACAAGCCGTTGCAATGGTTTTCTTTGGGATCGGAACTACGATGGCAGTTTTCCAGACTTCAGGAACACATCCACTGGTCAAACTGTTCTCAAAAATAGCAAGAAGGGAAGGAGCCAAATATCTAGATAAATTCTTCAAGAGAAACGGAGACATGTCATCAGGGCCAGTAGAGCTAAATGGGTTAAGCTGATCAAGCTGACTTACAATCTCACTAATCGTTACTGGAAGAAAACGCGAAGATTGCTTTAATGCTACACCATGCGAAGTGATAGAAGCTCTTTGTGAATTATTTGTCGGTATCGAAAAAGACGTAGCAAGGCATTCCACAATACCACTCTGAGAAGTTATCATACATCCCTCCGCATTAAGGACATACTTGATTTCTGTATTAAGGGTTCTGTTGCGACGAACATAGGCCCAGAATAGTTTTGGATTTCGTGTTACATTATTAGCGATAGACGATTCGAATGCACATCGTTTTGTTGCTTTCACTCTAGTACAAAGATTTCGAACATATTTATATCTGGCAGAGAAACTAGAGTCAGAACGCTGAAGCTTCCATAAACAATTTCTTGAACTTATTAGTTGTCTGACGTTGGAATCTATCCATGCAGGTGACTTAGCAGCATAAGAGGATTCGCGCATAGGGGCAAGAATATCAGATAATTTATGTAGATAATCAGTGATCATATTCAATGATAGCTTGTCCGTGTTCATAAAAGTACACGGGAATTGGTTGTAAACTCTCAAAACATCTTCTCTTCTCACTTTCGACCAATGACGTTTGTAAGTTTTTGAACAAGGTGGACAGAATCTGGAATAAGGGACAGCCGTCAAGGAGAGCAAGCAGTGGTCACTACTTCCTAAAGGAGGGAGATGATCAACTTTGATTATGTCTCCTACATATCTGGAAAACACCAGATCAAGTACCGAATCCGATCTTGAAGTTGAGCAAGTTGGTTCTTGTACATGCTGAATCAGCATGAGTTCCTCAGCAAGGAACTCAGATATTTCCCTTTCCGTGGAACTACCATCAGAAAAGACATAGTCTGACCATCTAGATCGTGGCAGATTAAAATCGCCCAAAAGAATAAAGTGAGGGGAGGAACATACCGATTGTAAAATAAGTTTTAGTTGATCAGTGTCTGCAATTACTGACGGAGATCGATACACGACGCAAAAATTCATACTGGTCGCTGAGTGATCAATACGGAAGCATAGAGTCTCAAACGACCCACAAGGGTCACAAATATTCAACACCTCAGATACGAGGAAATTTTCTCTGACATACGCGGCGACACCGCCACCTCGCCTACCTGATATCCTGTCGCTTCGTATAAGGCGAAATCCAGGAATGTTCACAGTGGTATCGACAATATATTGATGCAACCAGGATTCAGCAACGCATAAAATGTCATACGAATGAGAAAGCATGTGATACTTCAACTCCACTATTTGAGCAGGCAAACTACGAAGATTAGAATACCCAATCGATAAATAGCGTGTGGGTTGTGGTAAGGGATTACTAGGAACGGTGAATAATTTGTTGAATGAAACTAAGTGTCCCAGATCAGAATTGAAACTAACGCTATTGAAGAGTTGCGATGAATGACTGTTGAAACTACCTTTTCCAGACGAACTAGCAAAATTCAAACTGGATACTGCTAAGTGACGCTGTTGATCGTTATGGGATTCCAACGAACTACTGGGTGCCACCTGACAACCTGAAAATTTCGTATGCATAAGTTCGTTTCACCTTCAGATAGCCGGTTTCGTAATACTGTTTTTGCTTCTTTCAACTTTAAACGATCTTCGAGACTCAGATCCTTAAGAATACGATGTGGATAATCTTTAAGTCGAAAACCACGTTTGAGCAAAAGGTCTGCATGTTTTGCGGAAGATAATACAACTTTCAACAATCTTGGTTTCTCTACCACCTTTTTTCCAAGTCGAAACAACTTTGTAACCTTCAGAGTAGAAGCTAGCTTCTCATCACCTTCTAAGAGTAACTGACAGAACACAGTACGGAGGCTGGACACATTATCATTCCTACGTGTTTGTGAGTTACTGGCCTTTGATTCAGCGATACCACTAAATAGGATATTGCAAGACCTATCTGGATGCGAACGGTAGTTTGTAGAAGGAGCGTTGTCCAAAGAAATGCTCTGACCATTTGAAGGTAAATAATTTCCTGATTTATTCTTATTTTTGGCCTTCTGTTTTCTATCGATGGCCCCACTCGAATCGCTACCTCTGATTTCACCCAATTGATGGTATGTCGATCCAGCGTTTCGTGTAGGTTGCAATAGAGTGTTGCGCCATACCCTTCCTTTGTTTACAGCTGGTGTAGTTTGTTCAACATGAATGACCGATTTTTCTTTGTCCTGAAAGGATGACAGCATTTGAAGTTCGGCATTTGAAGTATTATCGTGCTGATGCGTAGATGACAGTTAAGGTAATTCAATCCTCGGTTCACATAGGTCAGGAGTTGAACTGTCATCTAATGGCAGCTTAACGACAGGATTCACGGTACAGGTGTTTATCGAAGTTTGATGGTCCGTGCTGTCTTGAGAGACACGAACGTCATTTAAGTTGATAGGTAACGATATATCACAACAATTCACATCACAAACCATATCTTGCACTAGTTTCATTTGGAGGGCCGAAATCATTGTAGCAGAACAAAAGCCGCAATAAAAGTCCTTGCTCTTGAGTGACGACTCGGTATTTAAAGGAATGTCGACAATAGACCACACTTCACAGCCTTTATTGCAGCATTCGACCTCTAGCCGCTTATACGCATTACGATGTTGCGTGATATGTATAGTGTTTGACGCTCTCTTCGAATTTGCTTTCTTCATTGTGAAATTTGTATGTTATTATATTGTATGTTTATTAGAAACCAAAATTTGTTTAAGGTCCGAATTAAATGCAGCTGGAATTCAGTTTATCCTATTGAGCGGAGCGAGCCGATCTGAAACTCATTGAAAAATAGTTATTTGTTAGCAGCTAAGAATTTCAAACTCAAGGACGAAATTCAAACACATGGAAGTTAAATTTATGAGAAATCGAAGACAAATCACCAAGAAGAGAGAAAAGTATAGGGCCTAATACGGAGCCTTGTGGAACACCGGACGGAATGGACGAAGGATGGGAGAGAGAAGAATTAGAATATACGCGAAATGTACGGTTTGATAATAGCAAAGGTCTATCAATCAAATAAATAATAGCAAAATCAACAAATAAATTAATAGCAAAGGTCCATCAATCGAATTAAACGCTTTCGCAAAATCAACAAAAGCAATATACAAAGATGAGTGCTTATTGAAAGTATCGAGAGCATGTGACCGAATACCGGAAAGCGCGCTCATAGTGAAATGATTCCTATGGAATTCATGTTGCTCCGAAGGAAGAAGACAACTACGAAATCTCGACAAACGTAAGGCCATCGAATTCGATAGAACTATATAGGAATGATTAAGGAGATATATATCTATATAAGAATCTTGACACGAAGGATTTCCCGAACCTTTGAACAACACTTTGATGATAATGTCACACCAGCCATTGGGGTTAGGAAAATCTCTTAGAATCGCGTTATAAAAGGATTTCCAGTAGTCGTAGTCAAAGGTCTGATTAATGTGTTTAATACAAAGTAGCTCAATTCTCGCTGCATAATAATTTTTTTCAAAATGCTATTTATTAAAATTTCACATACTAAATGGGTGTTCTCAAAAAGGCCCAATACGTGTTTTTAAAGTTTCGTTAAATAAATTCTTTCAAATTAAATTTCATTCGATGATGTCCTCGATGCCGTTGCATTCATGTAAGTAGATCTGACTGATGTAATACACATTGAAGCTGCAATATCAAGGTTTTCACCCAGCTGAGCACGTAATAATGATATACACTTTGAGTATTTTTCACCTTTTTATGAGCTAATTTCTTAGCTATTGCTTTTAGGATAAAATTGGCGATTTTACTATATCCTCCAATATTTGAAATAATTTCCGGCATAAATATCCCTTTCTCGATATGAGATACACGTTCACCGTATTTAGCGTATTTTCGGTTTTCATGATAGGAGTAGCATGATTGTCGAGATATATCGGAAGATGACAGAACATTAAAGATTGATACGTCAAAATAGGATCGTCCAGTACTTCCTCCCAATAATCATACATGCTACATCAAGTCTTGCGCTGTTGTCGATTGTCGTTGTGTTGTTATTAAATGTCATATCATTCGGTACTGGCTGTTGAGTTGACTCAATTTCAATATATGTGCATTCTTCGGTTACAGTATTTGCGAGAAAATCACTGACAGTATTATGTCTTATTATCCGTGTACCACCTACACAACAAGACATGAAGTGAGCGAGGTTTAAGTGTTTGCCGCAAGGAAACATTCTATAACTATTTAATGGACCAAATTCGTATCGAACAGCGAGAACATCTTAGAATGTCATCTTGTTAAAACTTCTGATCATGTAGCAATCTTTCGAGCTAACCTGCAGAAGTTTGTGGTCAGGCCGATTGATGCATCTCCAAAGGAATGTATCATATGATACCATGCCGAAGCATCTAATCTTGAAGGTTCCGCACAGCATTTTATAGTTTTAATGACTGCATAAATTTCCTACGCTGAGAGATTCTCCAATTCTATTGGATGGTGTTCGATATGGTTTGGAATAAATGATTTAAGAACCTCAAAAATGTTTGAGATCTGAAATAAATACATAAATATAATTCAGACGCCTTCACTGTAAATTATACAGCTATACGTCAAATCGTCTACGTGAACAGTTAAAAAAATGAGTGAAAAATTAAGCATGTCGGGAAAAATTTAAGAATGTCATCAATTCTCTTCCAAAGGTAGGACGGACTCACAAGTAAGTTGTGGTTTCTGTTTTCTGGACTCGGATAAGAGGATATTACCCCTATTCCAAAGCTAGCACACTTGTACATAATACAGGCGTCAAAACCTATAGAAAAACATAACTTGTTCCAAACGTTTCTTCGTGATTTTATTAGTCTTCACGACAAAAGAGTTATATTTAACTCTGTTAAGGTTTATCCCAACTCAGTGAAGATTTCTTTTACTAACGCCTCAATATTGGATGAGTATAAGGCTTATTTCGAGGAGCATTATCTGGATCGCGGGTCGATCACTATCAAGCCGCTCCAATGTAGCCTGAAGATTTCGAACTTTCCACTGTACTTAGAAGAGGATAACTCGAACAAGCTCAAGAGTCGCTTCAAATTGCACTCAGTTAGCCAGGCACCGGGGAAGGAGGCGATCCCCTCCCAGTTGGATTTGCGAATGCTGACTTAGATAGTGGACTAGTATTATCCCGTTCCTCAGGCAACCCCTTTATGGGTTTTAACTTAAAATTTACAATAATTGAGGAAGACAGATGGACGTTCCCCCACTGTCAAAGATGCCACTGCTGGGGACATTGGGGTCTACATGCAGTAAGGCCCAAACATGTGGGGTATGTGGAACGACTGAGTGTACCCACATGGTCTGCAATGAAAAATGTATGGCACCTCCTTCGTGCATTAACTGCCGTGGGGATCATCCTGCATGGTCGCTCAAGTGCGCCTCGTTCAAGAATTATCGTCAACGATTTATAAAATCCCCGTCTCACTCCTATGTAGAAGCTGCTGCTCCAGTCGGAATGTCTAACAACGACATCCTTACACTTGTGGTGAATCAAAAACGCACAATCATCGCTGAGCTAAAGGCCTTTTTTATCCCTCTGGTCACTCCTACTGTCACTCAGGTTCCAGTAGACCTAAAGTCAACCCCTCGAACTAAGAAGGGGGTTCTGCCAAAATGGTTCCACCACTTAAAGTGGGAAAGATTCTAAAAGACTTAAGTGCCTCTCAGGGAAATGAATATATTGCCTTGGGGGGTCTGGCCTGTGATAGGGCTAGTTGCATAGAAGGAGGAAACCCTCTTGCACCTAGTTCTGTATAGGTTGGCATCCCCCTTCCAACTAATTCAACACAATGGTGAGTAAACCCGAGCATTTTTTTACTGAATATTCTTCAGTGGAATTCGGGAGGTGCTTATGCCCTTAGACTTTTATCTGGTAGAGACGCAGATGTTATAGTCCTTAAGGAGACGCGGTCTATCCGTCTCTTCCAGGACATTACTCGACACATTCCAAAGCACATTTATACCCACTATACTCCGTACATAACCCCACCTCACTCCTCTTCATCTCAAGGACTCTTGACATTAGTTAAATGCTCCCTAAGGTCTTCCCTCCTGTTGAATTACTCTTGTCCAGCCCTGTCTTGTTTGGTAGTTTCACTCGTTAAGAACGGTAAACGTCTCAGTATAGCCAATGTCTACATTCGTCCATGGAAGATTCACAAGAACCGTGAACTCCTGGATGGGATTATCGACGGCGGCTATGACATGATACTAGTAGATTTCAACGACAGAACTGGTCGTTGGATCAACGCATCGATACGCAGAGCTAGGAACGGTTACTTCATTCATAAACCACCGTCCCTCTCCTTTCATTGCACATCAACGAATTCAATCCTCGATATTTTACTGATCCACTCGAGGTGGTTGCTTAAACCCCTCTGTACGGAGCAGTCGCGTCAACAGCTGTCCACCTCTCATGACCTCATTCGTTGGCGGATAGAGCAGGACACGCTGCTGAGAAGGAGGTTTCACTTTGATCCAATCAGAGTGGCCTTCTTTCAGGCGGCTATCCAGCGCTTCCCCCGGATAGGAAATGAGAGTCTAACGAAATTCAATACCTATCTCTTTTCGCAAGCTACCAGGATTCTTTCGACTACCTATAAAGGTCGCATTTTTAATCCCAGTCCTACAAAACTCAAGGTCCTTGCCAAATTACTAAACCTCCCTAGTCTCTCTGCTTCCGCCAGACAAACTCTCTCGACTGAATACTAAAGCACTAGGTGTAGGTTACAGCTGAGTATGGATAAGGCGAGTATTGCCCGTCTTAAGCCGGATCAGTCTTCCTTTTGGAAGGTATTCAAGAAGGAGAAGTTTGTATGTTGGAAGGATAGAGCATTGGGTTGGATAGGGAAGATAGGCCTTGATAAAGTTTTGGAGGAGTCACTAGCCCATCACAATTATGGAACCACTCAATCACTACAACCAATCCCGCCCTGGGGTGACTACAGGAGTAGGGATTTATCGGTGAATGATATTCTCGACTCCTGGGGTCCACTTCCGGGCACCTCCAAATCCGTCGCTCCACTTTCTTCTCGGGTATGTCGTGTTTTTATCCCTAAGGTTAAATCCTGCTCTTGTCCTAAAGACCTGCATCCCATCTCGATACAAAATGCCCTCGTGTCGATTTACGAGAAAGCGCTTGCGCGTAAAATCCGCGACCATTTGTTAATGCGTAATTTAATCCCACCTGGTTTTCATGGGTTCGTCAAAGGGCGCTCGGTCCATTCAGCAGTAGGTGAAGTAGAGCAGTTTTGTCGGGAAAATAGCCATCGTCTGGTAGTGGCCGTTTTCCTGGACTTCTCTGCTGCATTTCACCGCATTTCCATTATCTTCGTGATCTCTTCTCTCAGGTCCCTGGGGTTGCCTGCGAGAATAGTGAACAGGGTGGAGATACTGCTGTACACCAAGCGTTTTTATTATGAAAACGACCCTGATGCGCGTCAGTTCTACCCTATTACGGGCGTGCCTCAAGGCTCTTCTCTTTCTCCTATCTTATATCTTGCTGCTTCCATCATTCTATTCAAAATATTTAAACGTGAACA
This sequence comes from Pomphorhynchus laevis, assembly GCA_012934845.2. NCBI lineage: Eukaryota > Metazoa > Acanthocephala > Palaeacanthocephala > Echinorhynchida > Pomphorhynchidae > Pomphorhynchus > Pomphorhynchus laevis. Next base: position 44,649 of record WNNJ02002792.1, read on the forward strand.
ACGTCTAGTGGTGTACGCTGATGACACTACAGCCCTGTTCACTGGACACAGGTGCAAGGACGTAGTCTCTAACATCAGCCGTTTCTTTTTAAGATTAAAAGACCAGCTTTAACCTTCCAATCTTATTTTAAACTCCGCCAAATCGCAGGTGGTCGTCTTTCATGGCACCCCTGCAACAAAGCGAAAGCTTAAGAGATTAGCACTCTCTGCCCTCTCCTCCATATTTGCCCATGAACCACTCCCTGTCTTTACGAGTCGAGTAAAAAACAAGATTTATTTAACGTGGCAAATACCTGGGGTTCACCGTTACGGTGAACTGGTCGGCGAAAGCTGACCTGGATAGACTTAAGCGTATCCTGAAGAGAGCTAGATGGGCCCTGAAACGGGCCCAGCATCTGTCGTTAAATGGGAAAATCCAGGTATGGCTTTGGGGTGCCTGGGCTATCTCGGGATTAGTCTTCTTTTGAAGAGGACGTCCCCAGAGCAAACACTAAGGTTTATTAAGCTCCTCGTCTCTCGTTTACCCAGCATCGTCCGCGCCGATTGGATTCTCCGGGGGGTGAAAGACCCTGGGTGGTTCAGTCGGAAAGCGGCGTGTTGGATTGGTTGGGGGCTCAGATCCCAATGGATTTGGGGCCGTGAAAGTTTGGAAGACGGAAAGTGATTGATTGGTCTGCAGACTACATTTGACTGTTTGTTGTCTTTGATTTATGACATTTTCTATGTTACTTTATGTTATGTACTTTGTTTTTCTATTAAGAAAATCTTATTATAATATAATATAAGATTTAAGAACGAAATTCATGTCCGCTTAATTTTTGTCCTCTTGATTTTAATATCCGCAAGGTAAGTTGTATTATTGTATGTTATTTATCTCTCAAACTTTTTTATGTCACAATAATGAAGAGTGAACCTGCTTCATCATCGGGTGCTCCTACGTCTTTCGACAACGCGGCCTTGTGGCTTTGACGTGTGCTTACAAAAAGTCAATAGAGAGTGCATGCTCGAGGTTTGATTCCCGTACATAGAGTTTGCATTGCACACGCCTCCACCATTCGGCCACGGGGGCAATGTCACAATAATAACAATAATCTGACATAATTTATTTAAAATAATAACCCTCTGCCGCCACGGGCGATGAGGGAGGATCAACATTAAAACGTTATTACAACACTATAAAGTTAATAGGCAAACATCCACCAAACAAATAATACTAATTCACAAGTCGTAAAGTTGCAATAGGGATTGTGTTTTAAAATGAATGCAAATTCGAGCATGTAAGAGCTGTTGGCGCATACATAAACATTATTTACAAATAAAGGCGGATTCTCGTGTATGGCACATAGTTCTATTTGAGCAAAACTTCCCATGAAAGCAGTCAAGAAAAAATCTCATTATACAAACTCGCTTTTTTTGATTACCAATCTTCCAAATGTTCATGAATTCAAAGGAAGGCGTAAATTAAATATCACCTAAAAAAATTTTCGTTTCATATAAAAAGTTTCTTATATTTTCGTTTCTTTTTTTTAGGTTTTTCACCTAAAAAAAATTTTCGTTTCTTATAAACATACAATTACAGAAAAATTTGGTTTCTCATAAACATACAATTATAATTTGAGCTTATAATTCCGAATTGGGCGATTAGAAATTGATAGATTCGCTTGATTGATGTTAGGACTCGAGCAATCCTAGAAAATATTTTCGTTTCTTATAAACATACAAGTTTCAAATTCTAAGCTGCTAACAAATAACTATTTACACATACAAATTTCACAATGAAGAAAGCAAATTCGAAGAGAGCGTCAAACACTATACATATCACGCAACATCGTAATGCGTATAAGCGGCTAGAGGTCGAATGCTGCAATAAAGGCTGTGAAGTGTGGTCTATTGTCGACATTCCTTTAAATACCGAGTCGTCACTCAAGAGCAAGGACTTTTATTGCGGCTTTTGTTCTGCTACAATGATTTCGGCCCTCCAAATGAAACTAGTGCAAGATATGGTTTGTGATGTGAATTGTTGTGATATATCGTTACCTATCAACTTAAATGACGTTCGTGTCTCTCAAGACAGCACGGACCATCAAACTTCGATAAACACTTGTACCGTTAATCCTGTCGTTAAGCTGCCATTAGATGACAGTTCAACTCCTGACCTATGTGAACCGAGGATTGAATTACCTTCACTGTCATCTACGCATCAGCACGATAATACTTACAATGTCGAACTTCAAATGCTGTCATCCTTTCAGGACAAAGAAAAATCGGTCATTCATGTTGAACAAACTACACCAGCTGTAAACAAAGGAAGGGTATGGCGCAACACTCTATTGCAACCTACACGAAACGCTGGATCGACATACCATCAATTGGGTGAAATCAGAGGTAGCGATTCGAGTGGGGCCATCGATAGAAAACAGAAGGCCAAAAATAAGAATAAATCAGGAAATTATTTACCTTCAAATGGTCAGAGCATTTCTTTGGACAACGCTCCTTCTACAAACTACCGTTCGCATCCAGATAGGTCTTGCAATATCTTATTTAGTGGTATCGCTGAATCAAAGGCCAGTAACTCACAAACACGTATGAATGATGATGTGTCCAGCCTCCGTACTGTGTTCTGTCAGTTACTCTTAGAAGGTGATGAGAAGCTAGCTTCTACTCTGAAGGTTACAAAGTTGTTTCGACTTGGAAAAAAGGTGGTAGAGAAACCAAGATTGTTGAAAGTTGTATTATCTTCCGCAAAACATGCAGACCTTTTGCTCAAACGTGGTTTTCGACTTAAAGATTATCCACATCGTATTCTTAAGGATCTGAGTCTCGAAGATCGTTTAAAGTTGAAAGAAGCAAAAACAGTATTACGAAACCGGCTATCTGAAGGTGAAACGAACTTATGCATACGAAATTTTCAGGTTGTCAGGTGGCACCCAGTAGTTCGTTGGAATCCCATAACGATCAACAGCGTCACTTAGCAGTATCCAGTTTGAATTTTGCTAGTTCGTCTGGAAAAGGTAGTTTCAACAGTCATTCATCGCAACTCTTCAATAGTGTTAGTTTCAATTCTGATCTGGGACACTTAGTTTCATTCAGCAAATTATTCACCGTTCCTAGTAATCCCTTACCACAACCCACACGCTATTTATCGATTGGGTATTCTAATCTTCGTAGTTTGCCTGCTCAAATAGTGGAGTTGAAGTATCACATGCTTTCTCATTCGTATGACATTTTCTGCGTTGCTGAGTCCTGGTTGCATCAATATATTGTCGATACCACTGTGAACATTCCTGGTTTTCGCCTTATACGAAGCGACAGGATATCAGGTAGGCGAGGTGGCGGTGTCGCCGCGTATGTCAGAGAAAATTTCCTCATATCTGAGGTGTTGAATATTTGTGACCCTTGTGGGTCTTTTGAGACTCTATGCTTCCGTATTGATCACTCAGCGACCAGTATGAACTTTTGCGTCGTGTATCGATCTCCGTCAGTAATTGCAGACACTGATCAACTAAAACTTATTTTACAATCGGTATGTTCCTCCCCTCACTTTATTCTTTTGGGCGATTTTAATCTTCCACGATCTAGATGGTCAGACTATGTCTTTTCTGATGGTAGTTCCACGGAAAGGGAAATATCTGAGTTCCTTGCTGAGGAACTCATGCTGATTCAGCATGTACAAGAACCAACTTGCTTAACTTCAAGATCGGATTCGGTACTTGATCTGGTGTTTTCCAGATATGTAGGAGACATAATCAAAGTTGATCATCTCCCTCCTTTAGGAAGTAGTGACCACTGCTTGCTCTCCTTGACGGCTGTCCCTTATTCCAGATTCTGTCCACCTTGTTCAAAAACTTACAAACGTCATTGGTCGAAAGTGAGAAGAGAAGATGTTTTGAGAGTTTACAACCAATTCCCGTGTACTTTTATGAACACGGACAAGCTATCATTGAATATGATCACTGATTATCTACATAAATTATCTGATATTCTTGCCCCTATGCGCGAATCCTCTTATGCTGCTAAGTCACCTGCATGGATAGATTCCAACGTCAGACAACTAATAAGTTCAAGAAATTGTTTATGGAAGCTTCAGCGTTCTGACTCTAGTTTCTCTGCCAGATATAAATATGTTCGAAATCTTTGTACTAGAGTGAAAGCAACAAAACGATGTGCATTCGAATCGTCTATCGCTAATAATGTAACACGAAATCCAAAACTATTCTGGGCCTATGTTCGTCGCAACAGAACCCTTAATACAGAAATCAAGTATGTCCTTAATGCGGAGGGATGTATGATAACTTCTCAGAGTGGTATTGTGGAATGCCTTGCTACGTCTTTTTCGATACCGACAAATAATTCACAAAGAGCTTCTATCACTTCGCATGGTGTAGCATTAAAGCAATCTTCGCGTTTTCTTCCAGTAACGATTAGTGAGATTGTAAGTCAGCTTGATCAGCTTAACCCATTTAGCTCTACTGGCCCTGATGACATGTCTCCGTTTCTCTTGAAGAATTTATCTAGATATTTGGCTCCTTCCCTTCTTGCTATTTTTGAGAACAGTTTGACCAGTGGATGTGTTCCTGAAGTCTGGAAAACTGCCATCGTAGTTCCGATCCCAAAGAAAACCATTGCAACGGCTTGTACTGACTATAGACCAATCAGCCTGAGTAGTTCTCTATGCAAAGTGCTTGAAAAGTTGATCGCCACCCGGATCAGGCATCACTTGAGGGAACTCGGAATAATGTCGTCTTCTCAGCACGGTTTCCTCCCTGGTCGTTCCTGCTTAACAAACTTATTGACTTCACGCGAAATGTGGGTTGAGGCGGTCAGTCGCGGCCAATCAATTAATGTGGTATTCATTGACTTTTCAAGAGCATTCGATCGGGTGCCGCATGAGAGCTTGGTAGCATTACTATTTAACTACGGCATTCCTGTAATGTTGTGTAATTGGATTCAAGATTTCCTACGTAATCGTTTCTTTAGGGTGAGAGTTGGCACCCATCTTTCCACTTCCAGACGCGTTTACTGTGGTGTTCCGCAAGGTACCGTACTAGGACCTCTGCTGTTTATTGTGTTCCTTAACGATTTGTTGCTGCGGATTCAGAGTCCCTGTCTTGCTTTTGCTGACGACCTCAAAATATGGTCTGTAGATGATATTGATCCGCTTGGCATTTCCCTGCAGGAAGACCTTAATGAAATATATCAATGGAGTGAGGCTACTGGTATGAAGATCAATGTTGACAAATGCGGCCACATGAAATTAGGAAGGCGTTGCGATGACCGTCGTTTTCGCCTCGGAACTTCAATTCTTAATGTCGTCATGGAGTATAGGGATCTGGGTGTCATGGTGCATAGGACATTGAAATCCCGATCAAATACAGAGTTTGCCCATAGCAAGGCTTTGCGAGCTATGTACTGCGTCAAAAATGCATTTAATCGTATTAATCCATACGTCTTCAAACGGCTTTACTGCGCTCTTGTTCGCCCGCATATAGAGTACTGCGTGCAAGCAGTTTTTCCATACACTAAGAAAGAGTTCAATAGACTAGAGTCAATCCTTCGTAGAGGTTCTCGAATGTGTATGGATGGATCATATTCATATCGTGAGCGGCTTGAATTTCTAAAGATACCATCTTTGGGTCAGAGGCTATATTACCTAGACCTTGTTGCATTATGGCGAATGGTAAATGGGATAGATGGTTTTCCCTCGTGCTATGTTAAAGTTTGTTCTCAGACGCATCGTGGCCACCCGTTGAAACTATTTAAGTTTCCCCATGGTAAAGTAGTGAGTTTGGCTAGGCTCTCACATCGAGCATTAAACGCCTGGAACACGTTGCCAGGAGAAATAGCATGTACCAAGGACTTATCTCAATTTAAAGTTCAACTTCGTCAGTGGATTAACGATCATGGCATTCCGAATGTATACAATATTATGTAACCGCTATTAACTTTTTTTTTCTTCTTTTCTTTTCTTTTTTATTTCCTATGTGATCAGTTGAAACAGCCATTTGGCTATAACTTGTAATACTAATACTATCCAGTAAGAGTTGCTTCGAATCCCAATTCAATACACGCAAACGAAACGCCATCGTCTCTATTAAGGAGATACATTTTTGCAGGATAAACGACAAGGGTTGGTCTCTAGTAAGATTAGGTAATTTCGAAAACGAAACCTTTCGGGACAAGCAAAAGAAGAATTTAAGGAAATTCCATTTTATTCTATCAATTTCACCAATATACTGAATAGACAAATCCTGCCAAATAGCCGATAACCCATTTGTAGCCCTGGGAAGAAACATCATTTGAAAATATTTAATGGCTGTAGTATAGTTTGTTAAACGTAAAAGATTGACCGTAATCACAAAAGAAGCAACCTTACAAGCAATTATATTAAAATGATTAGTAAACCATCTTGCTTCTCTCGATTTGCCCATAATTTATTTTCGTGTTCAAATTCGTCTTCTTATCGTTGCTTTCCGCCTTGTAACTTTTCATACCCCTTCATTTCTTAACCTTACTTTTCTTGATAATTCTCGTTCTGTTTACTGTTCCTTGCGTTCCTGTAATTCCCTTCTTTTATATGTCCCAAACTACTCTGCCTCTTTTGGATTCCGCTCCTTCCTGGTGGCTGCTCATCTATCGTGGAATCATCTGCCCATTCAAATACACCAATCAACCTCCCTGTCATGCTTCAAACGCCAAATCTGATCATATTTAAACAATTTATCTGCTTGACTTTTTCATTTTTTTAGTGGACTTGTAAGCGTGCAGCTGGTACGCATTTGCCGCGTTAAATAAATTATTGTTATCATTATTAAAACTCAACTTTGAAGACATATTAAAGCCAATATAGCAGAATTGCGTACAAATTTGCAAATTCATATCGTCATAGGTAAATACATCATTTAGTGATAACCTACCATCCCCTTGGAATTTTAACACTTTTGTTTTCGTTAGATTAACTGCAAACCATTCGCCATGCAATACAGTTTGAGCCTAACCAATGCCGAATTCACATCTCCTATTTTTGACGAATATATAACCAGATTACTGCATATAAAATACAAGAAGAGTTAGTTTCACTTATACGCTGGCAGATAATATACAAATAGACCGAACAAAAATTGGTTAAGAGGGTCACCCTTTGAAATGCCCTTAATTTGTTAAAAGTAATCTGAATATTTAACTCCATCAATGACTCGGACAATGTGAGGAGAGAGAACCTGGTGTAGTACATATATGATATAGCTCTTTAGGCTAAGTGCAGTTATTAATTTTCGGAGAAGCAAGTCTCTGCCAATACAATCGAATGCCTTTGTAAAATCTACGAAAACAGTGTACAAAGAAAGGTGATTTGAACGAGCTTCTTGAACAGCGTTTCTTATGATGGAGACAGCACTTGTGGTAAAGAAACTTAGTCGAAAACCATGTTGCTCGATTGGGAGAAAGTTTGATACATAGACTGCAAGTCTACGGCTTATGATAGTATCAAATAACTTTTATGGGATCATTATCACCTTTAAAGTGTATTTTTAGGATCATCTTTTTCCAACAGGGAACAAATCTCATATCAAGACCCGATTAAATAACATCACAAGAAAATAAATTGAGACTGACCAAATACCTTTAATATGTTCAGCGGCTATACCAGCACTGCCCACTGCCTTTCTATCAGGCATGTGTTGTAAAACGAATTCGATTTCATAGACTGTATGAACCGAGGCGAACAACAACAAAAGGCTTTATGCGAACATCTGAAAACATAACATATAAATATCAGTACATTCTCCCAACGATATAATCAGACAAATAGTTCGGTGATCGACGCATACGTGTCGATCGTCGAAATTCCATTGACGGGATCTGCTGTAGATCTACTTGTTGCTCTTGACAATCGTGAACTTTATTCAGATCATAATTCTCATTAGGTATATGCGACGCTGAGCTTGTAGCACTGTTATTTGAATCCACCTCTGTTTGTAAATTGTAGATATCTGGAGTAAACATTGCAAGGAGTGAATCGTCCATCTGGCAATTTTGAGATATGTTGGATTCTTCGAATACATTTTGATTACAGTTATTGGGAGCTAGATATTGAGTTGAAATGTGAGTCTCTTTTCCATTAGGGTATCGAACTAGAGCGTAGTTCTCGTTGGCATGAATAAGCTCTGCGCGATCTACAAGTGGATCGTTTTTACTAATACGGTTGAAATTCTTTACAAAGATCGGTCCAGGATTGATTAACCACTCAGGTAAGCTGACTCCCTTAGCTGATCTGCGATTGAATTTGAATATACGTTCATGAGGCGTTTCATAAGTCGAAGTGCATAAAAGAGATCTGATCGAATGAAGTGCCTTTGGAAGTGTTGTTTCCCACCGTTCGATTGGAATCTTATTATTATGATGATACAACCGTATCGCGTTCCATATCAACCCGTTATAGCGCTCAATCTGGCAATTTGAGGTAGGATAGTAGGGAGTGGAATATGATAGCGTGATTCCCAATGTCAATAAATATTTACGGAACTCTACTGACGTGAAAGAAGTACCCCGATCGGTATGGATATTCTCAGGCGTGCCAAATAATGCGAACAACGACTCAAGACACTGAATTACCGATCGAGAACTGGTGTCAGCACAGGGAAACCCAAAGGGAAATCGGCTATATTCATCTACTATAGATAAAATATATCTTTTCTTACTCGAGCTGGGCAGCGGGCCTTTAAAATCTAAGGACAAACGCTCCCATGGTTTACTGGCTTTAATCAAGGTACTTCGAGGGGGTTTATAAAAGTGAGGTTTCAATTCGTTGCAGCTAGGACAACCTTTGATGACTTTTCTAACATCTTCAATAGAATACGGAAAATTTCGATGACATACATAGTGCCACATCCTTGTTACCCCAGGGTGACACAAATGATCATGCATCCTTTCGAGTTCTTTTAAATCACTCGTGACTGATCCTAAAGCAATTCGAGACATAGCGTCAGCTACCTGATTTTCTTTGCCGCATCGATATGACACGTCGAACTGATATTCGGACAATTCTATTCTCCAACGATTGATTTTGTCATTTTTGATCTTACTGTCATGTTTATTTGAGAACAAAAATGCCACGGATTGTTGATCCGTCAGAACGGTGAAATGTCTACAGGATAAATAGTGACGCCAGTATCTTATAGATTCTACTATGGCTAGTGCCTCTTTCTCAACAGCTGCATATTTCATTGCGTTCTTATCCAGAGTACGTGAGAAGAATGCGACTGGTTTAAAATTTTGAGACAAAGTAGCACCGATCGCAAAGGCAGATGCGTCTGTCTCGACCACGAATGGGACTGAGAAATCTACTTTAGACAATGTAGTTGATGCAAGGCTGTGTTTCAGACTTGCAAATGATTCTTTTGCATGAAGAGACAGCGGAAAAGATACAGTTTGTGCTAAAGGTCGAACGACATTTGAAAAATTCTTTATCCATCGAGAATAGTGTACGAACATTCCTATAATACGTTTAAGTTCGACTAATGATTTTGGCTCAGGCATTTCCAATAAGGGTTTGACACGATCAGGGTCAGGTGAAATGCAACCGTTATATATCTGGTAGCCAAGAAATCATACCTTAGAGACTCCGAAAATACATTTTGACGTATTTAAAGTGATAATATATTTCTTAGCAACTTCTAAGAAGCGATCAAGATTCCTTTGGTGAAGTTCCTTTGTTTCACCGCCGATAATAACATCATCCAAATAAGCGTACGTAGATTCAAGATCCTCTTCCTCGATTAACTTAGCGATGATACGTTGGAAATCCGCCACTGCATTTGTCAATCCGAACGGTAGGCGTTTAAATTGGTACAAACGAATATTAGCTTCAAATGCAGTGTAATGCCTCTCATTCTCCTGAATGGGAACCTGATGATAAGCATTCTTTAGGTCTAATCGACTGAAACTTTTGAATGGAGATAGCTTATCAATGAATTCGTCAATCCTGGGAAGAGGGAAGCCGTCAAGATGAGTGAATCGATTCACCGTCAAACTGTAATCTATTACCATTCGCACTTCGCGACCAGGATTTTTAACCAGGACAACTTGTGCACGCCACGGAGACGTGCTATTCTCGATGATACTGGAATATAATAGGCGTTTTACCTCGGCTGCGATAAAACAGTTATCTTCTGGAGTTCTTCGACGAGATGGAATTGCAACAGGTTTTACCGCTTTGTCTAGGAATTGAAATAGAGACGGGGCTTCAACTTTCATTTCCCCAACACCTGCAACAACGACCAAAGGACGTTCTACTCCGTTGAATTCTATGGTCACCGTCGAGTGTTGACGAAGAAAGGGTACACCGAGGATCACATCTGTTACTAGGGTGGGGAGAATGAAGAATTTTACATTTCGATAGAAACGATTGTTTAAAACAACATCGGCGAATGTACAATGTCTTAACTCACAGGAAAATTCAGATGCAGCGAGAGAAACTTTTAAATTTGTGGATTTTCTCACAAGCTTGCACTTTGTAGCGACATCACTTCTGACAATATTAAATGGACTTCCAGAATCGATCATCCCGCTTACTGAGATATTATTCAAACTTATAGTGGGCTGGATTAAGTTTGATGATGACGCGTTTGTTGTGCTTATTGACGTTTGTTGTGCTATAAAGACGCAGACGTACCAGAATTTCTTGAACGGCACATGTTAGAAAAGTGTCATTTCTTGCTGCACGTATGACAGGTAGCGTTGCGAGTAGGACAGTGACTCCGCACGTGACGGTTTCGACCGCAAAAGTAGCATCGCTCTTGATTTTTGATTGCGGAACATTCTTGTTGTGTTTCCGAATCATCTCTGGGTAAATTTGTCAACTGCGGTGGATTAGCATAGTTAATCATAGATTCCATATTTTCAGATTGAGTGATATCCCGTGAAGATAACCGGAATTCCGATGCTTCAGCCTGTGCCAACTCGATTGATCGAGCGATCCGATAAGCACTCTCTTTGTTAAGATCGACGGTTTCAAGTAGACGTTCTCTGATCGATGTGGAAATAATTCCAGCCACAAAAGTATCCAACAACAAAGAATCTCGATGTTCTCGTGAAGTTACATCTTTGAACTTGATTTGACGGGCAACGGATTCTGTCGTTTGAATGAACTGGTCGATTGTCTGGTTTTCGGCTTGCTTCAAATTATGCAGCTGATGTCTTGCATATACATCTCCCCTGTCCTTTATAAAAATTCTACTTAACGTATCGATCGCGATATCATAATCATCGACTCCTTCGATGATATCATAAAGGATTGGAGAGATGTGGTTGATCAGAAGGTCAAGCTTTTGTTGGTTTGTGACATCTTCAAGAACTCGTACAAACGCATTGAATCTTTGTAGCCAATGACGCCAAACTTTTGCCGAATCAATCCCATCGGTTAAAGCATCTAGGATCGCTGGTTTGAGTAGCTTGTCCATTCACAATGTTCGCATAAATTGAACCGAGGCGAACAACAACAAAAGGCTTTATGCGAACATCTGAAAACATAACATATAAATATCAGTACACTGTAAAATATGTGTTCAAGTGGCTTAGCTCTCCTAGAGGCCTTAAGGACCGACTGAAAGAACTACGCTTCTTTTCATCTCCAATAATGGAATCATATAAATTACTAAAATGTGGTTCCCATTGAGAAATTGATACAATGACAATAGTACTCACTGAACGACGACGGGGGTATAAGAACAATAATAATTTATTTAAAGTGCCAAATGCGTGCCAGCTGCATGCTTACAAGTCCATTAACTAGCAAAAAAGCAAAAGTCATAGATAAATTAGTCAAAGTGTTAAAATGTGATCGTATTTGACGTTTGAGGCACGGCATTGAGGTTGATTGGCGTATATGAATGGGCAGATGATTCAACGAGAGAAGAGCGGCCACAACGAAGGAGTGGAAACCAAAAGAGATAGAGTAGTTTGGAACATGTAAAAGAAAAGAACTACGGGAAAGCAAGGAACATTAAACAGGATGAGAATTGTCGAGAAACGGAAGGTTGAGAAATTAAGGGGTTTGAAAAGTTACAAGGCGGAAAGCAACGATAAGAAGACGAATTTGAACACGACAATAAATTGTAGCCAAATCGAGAGAAGCAAGATTGTAGGATGTATGATCAAAACGACGAAGACGGAAAATTCGGACGGCTGCGTTGACGATGCGTTGTAGCGGAAGAAGAGTGGATTTAGGTGAGTTGGAAAATAGACTAAGACAGTAATCAAGTCATAACAGTTGGAAGGAAATGTGCGGCTACGGATAGACAAGTTGAACAATGTGGTTAGGAAGGGTGAGATAGATGAGCAGATATTTTTAAGCAAGTAAGTGGGAATTGGGTCAGAATGAGATGTTTTATTAGGTAATGACAGCAGAACCGAAGAAACTTCATCAGACGAAACGGGAAGAAGTTGGAATATCTTTTGGAAGCACGTATTCAAATAGAAGAGAGGATACAAGAGGCATATGAGTAGAAGAGAAAGTAAATAAGATAGCTTAGTTTGTAGATAAGAAGAAAATTCATCAGGATTTATATTACAAGGGGTAGATGATCGTGAAAGAATTGAGTTTAAGATTTTCCAATGAGATATAGAGTTGGAAGATGACTTGATTTGATTTCGCTAAAAGAGATTACGCTTAGCACGCATAAGAATATGATGAGAACGGCGAAGAGAAAGATAGGAAACATGGAGATTTGGAGTGAGTAAGTTTGGAGGACGTTTAAGAAAACCATTAAACACACGAAAAGAGTGACGGAGTCGACCCTTAGAAAGACAACAGTCGGAATCGAACCAGGGAGCAGGGCGCAAGCGCTGAAAATGTCGGGGTTGAATATGCAGAATGTGATTGAGGATAGTCGTAAGTTCAGAATCAAACAGAATGCAGAGATCATCGGGATAAAGATAATTAAGTGAAAGTGAAAAGAGTGAAGAATTGGGTAAGTCTTCGCAGATAATAGGGAAATCGAAAATTTTTCATGGTCGACTTAGAGTAGCTAAGTTTGGAGGCTGAGTATAAGGATGGGGTCGAGTAAGATTAAGATTGACAAGGAAATGATCGGACACGTAGGATTAGTAATTGACAAGGAGGTATAGTCATTGAAGCATTCGGCAACATCAACGATGTCCAAAACATTAAGTCTATTTTTCTTAGAACAATGACTTGTAATAGTTGTTTCTAAAACCACAGTTAAAGTGGTTTTAATGTACATTTAAACGCACTACATATGAACCTATGTTTTATTGGATTTTTATGTAATTTTGGATTCCAAAATAATATAGGTGTAGTTTTATTATATGATTCAACCTTTATACCCTTCTTATCTATTATAGAACAATGACTTGTAATAATTGTTTCTAAACTCAACTCACTACGTTCATATGTTGGATTTACATTTAAATCATTAGAATTAACCTCTTTCATTAGTATATCATAATGAAGCTTTTTGCATATGAAGACAAAGTTATTACTAGCTTTATCAATAGTTGTCGTTATATTTCGATTATCCTACAATATTTTGTGAAGTGTGCTTTAATTTCTTTAAGTATTTTATTCATAGACAGAAAGTGGTTTTAATGTACATTTTAATAACAAAAAATGAATGCTAAAACGCTATCGGAGCTTCAAAGCTCTACAACTTTTGGTGATTTTACAATGAAATATGGTAGTAATGAACGATCTGGTTTAATTCTTTCGTCTACTGGAAACAATTCTAATCAGGTTAGTGATGTTTCGTGTTTATTAAATGCAGATAAGGGGCTGCTACCCCCGATTCCAAAATTAGCTAACCTGTACATCATCAATTCAAAAAAACCAATAGAGAAACACAATCTCTTCTCAACCTTTTTGCGAAAGTTTGTATCAATTCATCCAAACAGGGTGCTGTTCAATTCAGTGAAGATTTTGAACAATACTGTAAGAGTTTCCTTCCCGAATGCCTCTTTATTAAAGGAATACAAAGATTATTTTGACAAGCACCTTTTGGACTCTGGTTCCATAACGTTGAAACCCCTTCAGTGCTCAGTTAAAATATCTAATTTTCCATTGTTTCTAACAGAAGAAGATTTGATAACTCTGAAAAAATTGTATGGCCTCCAATCAGTGAGGCAAGTCCTAGGTAAGGGGGCGACCCCCTCCCAGTGGCTTTTGCAAATACAGATCTTGATTCCGGTCTGCTTCTTTCTAAATCGTCAGCGAATCCTTTCCTAGGTTTTAACTTAGGATTCACTCTAATTGACGAAGACCGACTCACATTCCCACACTGTAACAAGTGCCATGCCTGGGGCCACTGGTACTCTACATGCAGCAAGGCCTTGGTATGCGGTGTTTGTGGTGCTGGGGATTGTCAGTATGCTTTAAAAGGGGAAAGATGTCAGGCCTCCTCCTCTTGCGCTAATTGTGGAGGGGAACATCCGGCCTGGTCAAGGCGCTGCAGAATATTTAAAGAATATAAACAACTGTTTGTTAAGCCTAGAACCCCGATCAACTACGCCTCTGCTGCTGGTTCATCAGCCAACCGGATGTCAAACGCTGACATCATTCAACTTCTTGATAACCAGAAACGAGTAATTTTTTCGCAATTTCAAACAATGATTGGACCTCTGCTATCCTCTTTTGTAGGGACAACAGCTGCCCCCATGCCTAACGAGCTTAAAACCCCCACTCCAAGAAGAGGGGGCTTCGGCCAGAACAGTCCCACCCCCAAGGTGGGGAAGATGATCAAGGATAAGAAGGCTTCTCTGGGAAATGAAGATATTGCCCTGGGGGGTACGACCCGCGACGGGGCTAGTGGCAGTGAGGGTAACCCTCCTGCACCTAGCTCTGTCTAGGTTGGCATCCCCCTTCCAACTAATTTAGCCCAATGGTGAGTAAACCTGAGCCTTTTTCACTGAATATTCTTCAGTGGAATTCGGGAGGTGCTTCTGCCCTTAGACTTTTATCTGGTAGAGACGCAGATGTTATAGTCCTCCAGGAGACGCGGTCTATCCGTCTCCCCCAGGACATTACTCGATTTATCTCAAAGCAAATTTGTTCCCACTATACTCCGTACATAACCCCACCTCACTCCTCTTCATCTCAAGGACTCTTGACCCTAGTTAAATGCTCTTTAAGGTCCTCCCTGCTGCTAAATTACTCTTGTCCTGCCCTGTCTTGTCTAGTAGTTTCACTCGTTAAGAACGGTAAACGCCTCAGTCTAGCCAACGTCTACATTCGTCCAGGAGAGATTCACAAGAACCGTGACCTTCTGGATGGTATTATCGATAGCGGCTATGACATTGTACTAGGTGACTTCAACGACAGAACTGGTCGTTGGATTAATGCTGCTCTCCGCAGAGCCAGGAACGGTTATCTTATTCACAAACCACCGTCCCCTACATTTCATTGCACATCAACGAATTCACTCCTCGACCTATTACTGCTCCACGAGAGATGGTTGTTAAAACCCTTCTGCACGGAGCAGTCGCGACAGCATCTGTCCACATCTCATGATCTAATTCGCTGGCGGATAGAGGAGGATACGCTGCTTCGGAGAAGATTCCACTTTGACCCGATCAGAGTGGCTTTCTTCCAAGCTGCTATCCAACGCTTCCCCCGAATTGGTAATGAGAATTTAACCGAATTTAATTCCTACCTCTCTTCGCAAGCTACCGCATTGCTTTCTACAATCTATAAAGGTCGCATTTTCAATCCCACTCCGACGAAACTCAAGGTTCTAGCAAAACTACTGAACCTCCCTAATCTCTCTTCTTCCGCCAGACAGACTCTCTCGAATGAATACTGGCGCACCAGATATTGGTTCCAGCTGAGTAGGGATAGGGCGAGCATTGCTCGTCTTAACCCTTCTCAGTCTTCCTTTTGGAAGATTTTCAAGAAGGAGAAGTTTGCTTGTTGGAGGGATAGGGCCTTGGGTTGGATCGGTAGAATTGGCCTTGATAAAGTTTTAGAAGAGTCACTTGCCTTACACAACTATGGAGCCACTCAATCTCCGCAACCAATCCCGCCTTGGGGAGACTTCAGGAGTAGAGACTTATCTGTCACAGATATTCTCAACGCCTGGGGGCCTCTTCCAAGCACCTCCAAAACCGTCGCTCCACTCTCTTCTCGTGTCTGTCAGCTTTTGACAACCGATCAAAGAAGGGAGGTGGCCATCACAATGCTATTAGCCACCCCATCCGATGTAGCCGGCATCAACATTAGCAAGAGAATTTTTATTCCAAAAAAGTTTCCGGTCTCTTGTCCTAAAGACCTGCGGCCCATTTCGATTCAAAATTCCCTCGTATCGATCTACGAAAAAGCGCTTGCGCGTAGAATCCGCGATCATCTGATTAGGCGAAATTTAATCCCACCTGGTTTCCATGGGTTTGTCAAAGGTCGCTCGGTCCATTCAGTAGTTGGTGAAGTGCATCGGTTTTGTCAGGAGAACAGTCATCAGCTAGCTGTGGCAGTTTTCCTTGATTTTTCCGCTGCATTTGACCGCATCTCCATTCCATTTGTTATCTCTTCTCTCAGGTCCCTCGGGTTGCCTGCGAGAATTGTTAACAGGGTGGAGATACTGCTGTACACCAAGCGATTTTATTATGATGACGACCCTGATGCGCGTCAGTTCTACCCTATTACGGGTGTGCCTCAAGGTTCACCACTTTCTCCAATCTTATATCTTGCTGCCTCAATTATTCTATTTAAAATATTTAAACGTGAACAACGTCTAGTGGTGTACGCTGATGACACCACAGCCCTGTTCACTGGACGCAGGTGCAAAGACGTAGTCTCGGACATCAGCCGCTTGTTTATAAGATTAAAAGACCAGTTGCCTAGATCCAACCTTATTCTAAACTCCGCTAAATCGCAGGTGGTTGTCTTTCATGGCTCCCCTGCAACCAAGAAAAAACTTAAGAGACTAGCACTCTCTACGCTCTCCTCCATATTTGCATCCGAACCACTCCCTGTCTTCACAAGTCGAGTAAAATACCTGGGGTTCACCGTTTCGGTGAACTGGTCGGCGAAAGCCGACCTGGATAGACTCAAACGTATCCTGAAGAAAGCTATGTGGGCTCTGAAACGGGCCCAGCATCTGTCGTTGAATGGGAAAACCCAGGTGCGCCTTTGGGGTACCTGGGCTATCTCGGGATTAGTCTTCTTCTCAAGAGGACGTCCCCCAGAGCAAAGGCTAAGGTTTCTTAAGCTCCTCGTCTCTCGTTTACCCAACATCGTCCGCACCGATTGGATTCTTCGGGAGGTGAAAGACCCCGGGTGGTTCAATCGGAAAGCGGCGTGCTGGATTGGTTGGGGGCTCAGATCCCCATTGATTTGAGGCCTTAATAGGAAGAAGACAAAGAAATTGTTGACCTATTTTTTCTGTTGACTGACTGTTTATTTTTTTTCTAACGGACTTCTTGTTAAACGACACTTCCATTTATGTATTTTTATTAATAAAGTCTTATTATTATTAGTACATTTAAACGCACTTTAAAAGACCAGTTGCCTAGATCCAACCTTATTCTAAACTCCGCTAGTAGATCCTCTAGTTCGATCTACTATGCTATGTCAACTGCTATTGCAGTTGTAGATCATAGTAGATCCTCTAGTTCGATCTACTATGCTATGTCAACTGCTATTGCAGAGGCCGCCAACGCGGAAGGTTAACTTACTACGAAAAACCCTAGAAAGAAGATTAACATTACTCAAAGATTTGAAACTTGACGAACTTATGTCCGAAGCATCCTACCTACAGAAAATGAGAAAGGATAACATTGAAAATAAAAAGCTACCAGAATCTTTCGTGATCGAGAAAATAGTTAAATTGATTAAATCTGGAAAATACGGAAAGGCATCAAGGTTGCTAGACAAAGGACAACACTCAGGAGTTTTGGCTGCTGAAACAATAATTCAAGGCAAAACGGTACTCGAAAAATTAGAAGAACTCCACCCAAGAGCCTCTACGGTGAACGAAGAATACCTTCTGAAAGAAAATATGGCTGGTTGTGTGGATCATCACGACACAAGGTTTTTCGATATCACACCTGATGATATAATTAAAGCGTCCAAAAGTACCAAGGGATCTGCCGGGCCTTCGGGAGTATGTGCAGATGAGTGGCGTAAATTTCTAACAATACATGGATTAGCCTCAAAACGTCTTGCCGCAGCGATATGCGGATTTGTAATAAAGATTTCAAGCGAAAAGTTAAATCCAGTAGCGTTACAAGCGTTCACAGTCAGTCGCCTTATACCGCTGGAAAAGCATAATGGGATTAGACCCATTGGAGTAGGAGAAGTATTGAGACGGATTGCGGGACGTACTGTGTTGTCATTTATTGGAAAAGATGTTAGGAGTGTATGTGGTTTTACGCGACTTTGTGCAGGCCAAAGATGTGGAACAGAGATTGCTATTCACACGATTCGAGATGCGTTTAGTCAATCTTCTGATGAATGCATCTTACTAATAGATGCAACCAATGCCTTTAATAACTGCAACCGAAAAATGGCACTGGAAAATATGAAATTCATCTGTCCCGCAATGTCGACGATATTGCACAATACCTACATTCAACCTTCGATGCTGGTGGTGGATAACTCAATATTAAAATCAACAGAAGGTTTCATACAAGGAGACCCTCTCGCCATGGCAGCATTCGCTGCAGCCTCGATGCCACTAATAGGAAAACTAAAACAAGTAGCTCCAAACGCTAAACACTGTTGGTACGCCGATGATGGAGCGTGCGTGGGCAAACCAAGCGATATAAATAAGGTATGGAAAGAGCTTAACCGAATAGGACCCGCGTTTGGATTCATAACAAATTCATCAAAATGTACTGTATTGACAGGCAAAACCTGTAATATTGATTGTCTGGATGAACTCACGGATGATGGTGTAGATATTCGACGCGATGGAATCAAATACCTTGGGAGCATGATTGGGCTCGAACAATATGTTGAAACCGAGATAATCAACAAAGTAACGAATTGGTCAGGTCAAATAGAAAAGCTAAAACAGATTGCCGATAGAGACGCCTTCGCCTGATACACTTTGCTAATCAAAGCTTTACTACACAAATTTTCATACATTCTTAGGACATGTGAAGTAGCAGATTGTCTTCTAATACCTTTAAAGAATGCGATACTTCATAATCTTTTGCCGGGAATGCTGGGAATCAACAGCCTCGACGATGAGTCAAGTAGAATAGTAGCTTTACCATGCAGATATGGAGGACTTGGTATAGTCGACTATACTCAAGAATGCTATAATGAATACGAGAAATCACGCATGATGTATAGGGCTAGTGTAGATAGAGACCACTCAGAAGTTCCCCTAGAAACGTCTCAGCATAATGTAGTCAAGCAGATAAGAGAAATGAACATAATAAAGTTTAACAGAATGGTGACGGAGATTACTAGTAACTCTAAAAATGATTTAAAGACAATTTTATGGAATGCCAGCATGAAAGGTGCCTACTCGTGGTTAAAAGCATGGTTTGTTGAGGGTTTGTTCATATCCTCCTCAGAATTCCACGACGCGATTTCAATAAGATACGAGTGGAAACCGAATCGCTATTTGGGTGAGTGTGCGTGTGGAGTGTCTCTAACAACAATACACGCACTTTCATGCAAGACAGGCTGTTTCAACTTCATTCGTCACAACAGTGTCGCTAACGAGATTGCTAGATCACTCAAGGAAACCTGTCGACTCGTATGTACAGAACCAGTATTGCTCCCGGTTCCAGACACAGTCATTTTTGAATCTCAAGCCACATCACGGGACAGAGAGGCAAGATCAGACATAAGATGTACTGGCCTCTTCGGGAATCTGACGGAGCGGTCCTTTATGGACGTATGCGTTTTCAACAACCTAGCGCCGTCTTATTCCTTGGATACAATGAAGGATCCCTTCAAGTACCATGAAAATCGGAAGCAGGCAAAATATACAGAGCGGATTGCGAAAATAGAAAATGCTTCGTTTCACCCGTTGATTTTCTCAACTGTTGGTGGTATTGGAAAGATAGCGGACTCGATACTTAAGCGCATATCTTCACTTAAAGCGAGCAACAACAACCTTTCATATCCCGATTTGATCCGTCAAGAAAGAGCCAGGATTTCACTCCTTATTATAAAATCCACATCGATGGCTATGCGAAACAGGTATCAAGAACCAGGAACTCTAATTCACGATAAGGACGCACCACTCTAAGTCGATTTGTACGATCAACTCCCTTTGAACTAAAAATTCAGATTTTGAATTGCCACTTTGGACCCATTAGAGGGTAACCTTTAAGCTGTCTTATTTTTGAATAATTTATATTATCTCAAAAAAAAACATTTAAACGCACTACATATGAACCTATGTTTTATTGGATTTTCATGTAATTTTGGATTCCAAAATAATATAGGTGTAGTTTTATTATATGATTCAACCTTTATACCCTTCTTATCTATTATAGAACAATGACTTGTAATAATTGTTTCTAAACTCAACTCACTACGTTCATATGTTGGATTTACATTTAAATCATTAGAATTAACCTCTTTCATTAGTATATCATAAAAAAGCTTTTTGCATATGAAGACAAAGTTATTACTAGCTTTATCAATAGTTGCTATTATTTAGTTATCCTTTCATTTAGTAAGTTCTGTATACATATCTTTATTAATTTGATCTTTCCTTTTATAATTGTTTGTTAGGATCTTTTCAGTTTGAGGCACTTTGTTATTTTCATTTCATTTTCTATAGTTTTTAATGCAAATTAAGTCAATTATTATAAACCAAGCAAAAACCAAGTAGAAAACTGGCGTTTGTACGCCTTTTATCTTTACAAGAACATCATGATGAAATTTGTTTCTGTTAGATTCTCCTTTCATCCCTACACTTCTCATGTATTTGCAACGACTGTAAAAATACTTTTATGCTATCTTCTTCATTTATTTAGCTTTCCAATACTTCTAAACATCTCACTATATATCACTTAACATCTCAAGCTTATGTTGATTGCTAGGACTCTAGTTAATCAATTTTTGTGTTCTTTCTGTACAATTTTTTTCCTGCTGAAAGGCAAATCGGAACTTAATAAAACCCTTCAATATTCTTTTTAGCAATATTGTTCTTTTTCCATATTCACCTTATCATTACCCAAGCAGTAGACTTTATAAACACATTAAAGTACAAAGCTAAACCCTCTCGCTTCTATGATTCGGTGATCAGTCTACAATGACGATGTTATCACGGATCTACGTTTCATAGATCATAGCATATAGCATCTGGCACAGGGATCTACATTTTATAGGGCACAACATGGATTTCGTTCTGGTCGCGCATGCTTCACAAACTTATTATGCGTTCATGAAGATTGGGTTGAGCATATTGTTGAAGGTTATTGCGTTGACGCAGTATTTCTAGACTTCAGTCGAGCGTTTGATAGGGATCCGTATATAATGTTCCTATCTGTTCTTAAAATTTACAATGTTGACTCGATAATTCTTTACTGGATTATAGATTTTCTCCACGTGAGATCATTTAGAGTTCGAGTCAAACGGTGTCTGTCTTATCGTACTTATACCTACGGAGAACCACGTTGATCTGTTCTAGGCCCGTTGTTTTATAATATATTTGGCAATCAGCTGTTGAATTCGCTAAATAGTCTTAAGATTCTTAAATTTGCCGATGACATAAAAATGTGGAAGGTGATTAAGGATCACAAAGGTTGAAGTTTTTCAGGATATGTTGAACCTCGTTCGTCATTGGTCCATAACATGAATTAGTTCAAATTCAAAAATATGCTTATATAAGGTTTGGTCCTAACAACGTGTGCCATAAATAGTATCACAGTGACGAGATCATTACGAATACTGCAACCACCAAAGATCTTGGTATAATGGTGTAGACGAATTTTATGACACGTGCGAACACCGATATAATTTGTAACAAATCTAGGAAAGTGGGTTATATTATAAAAAGCTTTTTTAAAAGTTAACTCAGTATTGTGCTGTGTATTTATACAATGCGCTGGTGAGCCCGGCGATTGAATCTGTTTCTTCGGCTGTCCTTTCCTTGTACGTGTAAATAAATTGACGATTTGGAGAGCATATCTCGTCGCTTTACAAAATTGTAAAGCGACGAGATAAAATTCTCTCCTTTTTTCTAGACTCGATTATTGTCTTAGTCTATTTTCCAACTCACCTACATCCACACTTCTTCCCCTACAACGCATCGTCAACGCAGCCGTCCGAATTTTTTTCCGTCTTCGTCGTTTTGATCATACATCCTACCATCTTGCTTCTCTCGATTTGCCTACCATTTATTGTCGTGTTCAAATTCGTCTTCTCATTGCTTTCCGCCTTGTAACTTTTCATACCCCTTAATTTTTCAACCTTACTTTTCTTGAAAATTCTCGTCCTGTTTACTGTTCCTTGCTTTCATGTAATTATTTACTTTTACATGTCCCAAACTATTCTATCTCCATTGTTTTCCGCTCCTTTCTTGTGGCTGTTTCTCTCGTAGAATAATATGTCCATTCATATATGCCAATCAACATTCCTGCCAAATCCAATCGCAAAATCCAATCCCATTTTAACAATTTGACTAATTTATCTATGACTTTTGTTGCTTTTGTTAGTTAGTGGACTTGTAAGCGTGCAGCTGACACGCATTTGCCATCTTAAATAAAATATTATATCAAATTATTATATGCTCGTGAAGATTGGGCTGGACTTGTTGCTAACGGCTACTGTATCGACGTAATATTTTTCGACTTTAGTCGGGCTTTTGTAACAAATATCGGAAAGTGGTTTACATTTTAAAGAACTGTTTTTGAAAATTAATTCCGTCTTGTGCTGTGTATTTGTACAATGCGCTAGTGATACTGGTGATTGAATGTTTCTCTGGTGGTCTCATTGTCCCCGTAAAGAAATTGACGATTTGGAGACACCATCTTCCGTCGCTTCAAGAAATTGTGCTTATATGTGCGGCGTATTTCCTATAATTCTTGCTTAATCAGTTTAGGTTTAGTTTCTATACACGAAAGGTTGATAATGTATGATCTTCTGGCATGATAATAATATATTATCATGATATATGACAATGATAATGATTTATAATCTTCTGGCGTGATAATGCATGCTATCCTGGTTAATAGGAAATCAACCTCTTGAAATCCTATCAAAAGGTTGATAATTTATGATCTCGTGGCTATGCATATAATTTTTCATCAAGTTGAGACGTATCCTTCGGATTGTATAGTGTTTAATAAGTGAATATGAAGTGGAGGACATTCCGAAAATGGTAGCTTTAAGTCACGGAAGATGCCCATATCATTTCCGACTTTCACACTGGGCGATCAACGCATGGAATAGTCTTCCTGATAACATCGTGGGCTTATCCGATATCTAATCATTCACAGTACAGCATATGCGTTGGATGAGTTGCGATTGTACTGCTTGGCTGGTGACCTATCCGTGGTGTTAATCGTTTCTGCGACGAAGATTACTGTTTATTTTTATCTTATCCTTGTGATTTTTTGGTGATTTTTATTTTTTTCTGTTGCAGTTATATGTGATCCGTCAAAACGGCCATGTGACTATAGAGCTGAAGTATAAATAATAAATAATAATTTTGAAATTTTAATTATTTAAAATTAAATAATTAAATTTAATTAATCAATTAATTAAATTTTATTGATTAATTAAATTTATTTAATTAATTGTGTGGCACGCATTTGCCACGTAAAAAATAAATCCTTGTTTTAAGTACATCTTATGCGTTGGATGAGTTGCGAACGAACTCCATGGCTAATGATCTACCTGTTGTGTTAATCGTTTCAGCGACGAAGATTACTAATGTGTATTTTTATCTCATCTTTGTGTTTTTTATTTAAAAAATATTTATTTTAACGTGGCTAATGCGTGCCAGCGCACGCTTACATGACCACAACAAAACAAAAATTTAAATTATGTGCCGAGAAAGTGTGAACGGAGGAGATGTTGAATGTGATAAAGAACCTGACCGCGACGGACGTCGAGAGGGAGTTGATTCCAGGCGAGTGAGGCGGCGACAAGGAAGGATCGGATGCCGTAGTTGGAGTAATTGAGAACGTGGAGTAAGAGGGTATGACGGGAACGCAGTGATAGCGAGGTGGAGCGAGTGCCGTCTAAGAAAGGAAGGTTGATGAACGATGGGGAGCCGACAGCGATGAGACGAAAAGTTACTAGGGAAGGCAGAGTTAGATGCGGATGTGAATGGTGGGCCAGGAAAGTTGGGCAAAATCTGTGGATGTGTGGTCAAAGCGACGGAGACGAAAGAGCATTCGAACGGCGGAGTTGATTATTCGTATTTGATATTTTCTACTGTGAGCGCTCAAGACAACCATCTGTCTATAGACCTGAAGTAACGATGAAACACAGTATATGGGTAGCTCAGGCCCCTGGTTCGCTTAGCCTGAAGGTAGTTTATAACGACTCTTCTTAAGATTGAAAAAAATCGAAGAGTTTCAAAGAATTCTGTGGATCTCTTCAAATACACATTTATTAACGTGTATTTTTATTTTTGTGTTTTTTCTATTTTGATTTTTTTCTGCTCTAGTGAGAGATCAAAACAGCCATCTTGCTATAGATAATGTCATTATCAATAATATAAAAAAGCATATAAAATAAAAAATAAAACACAATATATGAGTAACTCAAGCCCCAGGTTTGCTAAACATGAAGACAGTTTATAACCGTCCCCTAAGGTTGCAAAGTCATTTAAAAATTTGCAGAGTTCGAACGAACCCTTAATTTTTCTATTGATGACAGAATTTTCTTTCTTAATCAACAACAATTCGAAGGTTGTTGAATGAACTATCGTGTTTTAGTGTCTTTGTATTTGCATTAATGAACTGGATGGTTAGAATCTTACCGTGTTCCTTTTCAACGGTGTTGTTTGATGGCGTCTCTGTATGTGTGTTGTTTTTATCGATTATCTAATGTCTAGGTTGTCGAACCTATGTATTTTGGTTGACTGGCGCTACATCCAGCTTCACTACATATGAATTAGTACACCAAATATGACTCGGTGGTGTCGATTAGCTCGTTATTCTTAATCAGTAGGTTGTACGGATATCCGTAGAATATTCTGTAGAATATTCTACGGAATAATATTCTACAGAATATCCGTAGTATTCTGTAGAATATCCGCTGTTCAACTGTTTGCAAAACCGATAGCAGCTAGTCTGGTTCGTGTTGATTTGTAACATGAATTTGTTTATTGTTTTGTCGACTAGGTGCAAGTTGTAACCATTTCTAGTCAGCATTTGCCTAATTATGGCGACCTCAGCATTGAACAAATCTCTATTGTAGCACACGATGTGGGCTCTTTAGTTTAACTAATTAATATTTGCATAAATACGTTTTTTTATTTTTTAATATCTTTAACTTTTGCATTGATTTTACAAATTATCCTGCCCCGATATTTCTAGTGCAAACATTCAACGACAGATCAAATATTCGTCGAAAGAAAATTTTGAAGAATTGCGAAGAACGATTACGTCGAATATTAGAAACCGAAAATCATCATTGTTCTTCGCTGCCTGAGCCGACACATGCGGATCCCAATTTACCACCATTATCTACAGAGGTCGCTGATCTACTGTCACGAAATCAGCCTGACCTTACACGAATTCGTGAAAGCTTGCAGAGGATGCGTAACGAGTCAAATGTTAGTGATGATGAACCTTCGAAATTACCGTTATATTTAATTTTCGGTTTCGCTATCAGTTTTACGGTTATATTCGAATTTTTAATGATTACTACGTTTATTGCAGGATTGATTACTGTATTAACATTTCAAAAGATATGCTCGCCGGCTAAGTCCTGTGGTGAAATGCCATGGATTCGTATTTTACGTTGCCTCTATCCGAAAGAAAACCGCATGTTTCAGGGATTTTGTTCATTCCTAACTATTTGCCTCCATGTTGTTGACGGATTGACAATCTATATTTTTTGTGCAATTTCAAAATTATCACTAAAGTGCATCATAGTTAATATATTACAAAGCCAAAATAGTTCAATGTTATCGTCAGCTATATAATAAATGCGCCAATTCCTTAGCCCGACTGAGCCATTCAGTGGGTTCGTCATCTACCGTTTGTTGACAGAAATGTTTCACAATGTATAGATCGTGGATCACTTTGGCTGCTTGGATGTAAATATTTGATTTTTTATTTTCACATTCTTCAAACGTTGAATAAAGTGTTTCTATTGATTGATCAAACTCTCCTAGTAAATAAATGTTAGTTAAACGCAAAATTCAAGAAATCAAATTATTTTAGTAAACTCAAGATAAAGCGTTTAAACGATTACTTGAATTTATGAGTAAGACAATTATTTTTATAAGAAAATAGTTAAGTCTGTTTGTTAACTATTAATCTTAGAATGATATTTCATATATCAAATCATGATTTTTATAGCATGCCAAGTGGTATCATGACCTTCACACTTCGTAAAGTGCTAACGTCTACAACAAATTTGGATGATATTATTAGAATCGTTCGGTTTGGAGAATCAAAATGATTATATCCTTTTCATTTTGTAAACTATAATTATTTGCAGGATTTATGAAGTCAACTATACTTATATAACGTAATTTCGTAAGCAAAATTTTACATTAATCGAATTAATCAAGGGCTTTTAAAACTATATTTAATACTATATTTTGGTCACTAATTAAATAAATCGTGCTAGCATTGTTTTTCCAGCAATCTGATAAGAGTTTTCTATCAACAGGTTATTATTGACCTGTGGACTTTGTTTTCCCAGTAATATAACTTCTGAAAGAAGTTATATTACTTCTAGTTATATTACTTCTTTCAGAAATACTAAAACTGGGTTATTGATACGACTATTTTTAATTTATATTAAAAATGTATAAGATACGTAGACTCAGTTAGCTAATTCGATTTAACGTATTTTATAATAAATAATAAATAAAAAATATCAAATCAGATCAGTTAATCGAGTCTGCGTATCTTATACAATATATAAATTAAAAATTTAGATAAATAATTATGATTATATAAGATTTTATACAATTTTTATATATAATATAAAATATTTTATATCCATAGATCCATCCATAAAGAATTTTTCGCTTGATAGTTAAAATAAATTTTTGATAATATTTTGTTGGTTTGTATATTGTAAATTTAATATTTTATTAATATTTAACTGATTCAGGTGATAATCATCCAAGGTTATTTAGCTATCGTTACATTTATCTTATTGAGCTTATGCAATTGGTATAATCTACTTGTTGAAAATCATATGAATATGGAATTCATAATTCACTTGTTTAGATAATCGAATTGCACAAGAGGAAATACATCATTGGCGTGTATTTGATCAACTCATAAATGTATTAATGTATTTGACCATTAATAGAACTAATCAATAATATCAATTAATTATTAATTAGAAATATATTCATAATTAACTTGGCTAGATAATTTATAGCTTAAGAGGTTAAATTTATTTTTAATAATATTTTATTTATTTATACTTCTCCATTATAAGAAATAAAAATAAAATTCACTAAACTTACTTGAAAGTTAGCGGAAAAATAATAGTATCGTATAAAGAATACATAATTAATACCAAATTAACTTCGTACAGTTAGGCATATTATAAATAAAATTATATTTATGTTCAAAAATAACTATTAGCATAAAAGTTTATTAATAAGATCAAATAACTGAGTTTACGTATTTTATAATAAAATACGTAAACGCCGGTAGTCCCGACGCTTCCGACTACGATAAAGGCAGTGCCTCTGCACCAAAGATTCCTCCTATTAAAGTTGGCAGGCTCCTGCAATTGAAGAATGATACAAGGGGAAATGAAGATATTGCCCCGGAGGATTCTACCCTGGGTCGAGCTAGTGGTGAGGGGGTAACCCTCTTGCGCCTAGCTTTGTCTAATGTGGGATCCCCCTTACAACTAATTTAACACATTGCTGAGTAAACCCGAGCCTTTTTCACTACATATTCTTCAGTGGAATTCAGGAGATGCTTCTGCCCTTAGCCTTTTATCTGGTAGAGATGCACATGTTATAGTCCTTCTGGAGACGCGGTCTATCCGTCACCCCCAGCACATTACCTGATTTATCGCAAAGCAAATTTGTTCCCACTATCTTCCGTACATAACCTCACCTTACTCATCTTCTCCTCGAGGACTCTTGACCTTAGTTAAGTGCTCATTAAGATCCTCCCTCCTATTAAACTATTAATATCCAGCATGTCTTGTTTAGTAGTTTCAATATGTAAGAACAGTAAACCCCTCAGTCTAGCCAATGTCAACATTCGTCCATAGGAGATTCACAAGAACCGTGACCTCCTGGATGGTATTATTGACAGCGGCTATGACTTGATACTTGGAGACTTCAACGACAGAACTGGTCGTTGGATCAACGCAGCACTTCGCAGAACTAGGAACGATTATCTTATTATCAAACCACCTCCCCTACCTTTCATTGCACATCTACAAATTATATCCTCGATATTTTACTGCTTCACTCGAGGTGGTTGTTAAAACCCCTCTGCACCGAGCAGTAGCGCCGGCAATTTTCCACCTCTCATGACCAGATTCGTTGGAGAATTGATGAAGATATGTTGCTTCGAAGGAGGTTTCACTTTGATCCAATCAGAGTGGCCTTCTTTTAAGCGGCTATCCAACTCTTTCCCAGAATAGGAAATGAGAGTTTGAACGAATTTAATACATACATCTTTTCGCAAGCTACCGCGATTTTATCGACCAACTATAAAGGTCATATATACAATCCCACTCCGACAAAACTCTAGGTCTCTTCGGACAAGAGAGTATTAGGTATTGTGAAATATCTACTATATTATTAGAAAGACAGTATCCTCTGCAAGCTATCAAACAAGCGTTTTCCGAGGCAAAAAGGATGAAAATGAAGAATAGAGTCGAATAAAGCCAAAATAAAGACACTCGCAACTATTTCTTTTCTACCACTTACATTTCGGAACAGTACAATAATAGATTGATCGATTCACTGAAGAGTGATGAGCAACGAAGTATAATTTATCACAAAAGACGACATTTACTGATTTTCCTTTTCAAAATGAAACTAATATATTCAAAAATGAAGTAGAGTATCGTATCCCTTGTTAAGATTGCAACAAAGTCTACATCGGTCAAACCAAACAAGGACTACGAAAGAGACTTGAACAATACAAGGGTAATCTTAAAAGAGGTGACGTTTCTTCAGCAATATTTAATCATTGTTAAGCAGTTCACATACGATTGATTTCGACAATACAACTGTTCTTAAATACGAGCCAGATACACATCGTTGTTTAATCAAGGAGGCGGTGCACATCGAAATCGCACCAACCATGCAATAAAATCAACTAGTGCTTAAAATTACAGCCTAACAATAGTTTGGTTGAACAATAAATCAATTAATTTTTCCGTTTTTCCGTTTTTATCATTACAAATTGCAACAATTTGTAATGATATTGACTTCAAAATCATTTAAATAGTTTAATAGATACATATTTTAAACTAGGTTACTATAAATTAGGCTCAACTAGAAAATAGTTAAATATATAAATCAACAAAATATTAGTAAAAATATATGCTCTTAAACGGAAATTTTTATGGATAGATAATAATTTTTGTATAGATTTTGTGGATGGATAATTTACAACATGTCAGTATTTGAAGAAGTTACACGAGATAATCAAATCTCATCAGAGGAAATACGTCACTATTTCAACAAATTTGATTATTTTCTTCTATTTCTTATAATGGAGAAGTAAAAAATCAGTTAAATATTAATAAAATATTAAATTTACAATATGCAAATCAACAAAATGTTATTAAAAATTTATTTAAAGCGAAAAATTCTTTATGGATATAAAATATTCATATATATTTTACATCTATGAATATAAGATATTTTATTTTATAAATACAAATTAAAAAAAATCTTAAATAATCATTTATTATTCATAATTATTTATATTTATTTTCAATTTATATTAGTATAAAATACATTAATTCAGTTATTTGATCTTATTAATTAACTTTTATGCTAATAGTTATTTTTGAACATAAATATAATTTCATTTATAATATGCCTAAATGTACGAAGTTAATTTGGTATTAATTATGTATTCTTTATACGATACTATTATACTTTCAAGTAAGTTTAGTGAATTTTATTTTTATTTCTTATAATGGAGAATTATAAATCAACAAAATATTATTAAAAATAAATTTAACCTCTTAAGCTATAAATTTTACAAATCAACAAAATATTATTTATATTTATAATTATTTTTTTATTATAACCTGTCAGAAATACTGAAACTATGTATTATTGATTACGAAATACGTTATCAGTATGTATTTGGCCCCGCTTCGATGCTGGGTTGAGAAATAGTGTTCGAAACCTGATAACATAGCAGGTCCTCCTGATGACCTCTAATCCTTATTCTGATACAATTATCAGCCAATTCATAAAAATTGACTTTTATTTTAAATTTTAATTATAAATTTTATCATTATATAAATATAAATTCTATAAATATATTAAATAATTATTTATCATTTATCTTTATTTCTATTTATATATCGTATAAAATACGTAGACTCAGTTATCTAATGTGATTTGTACAACGTTTTATATTCAGAATTTTACATTTACATTCCTTGATATCTTTAGTGAAGAATTTCGGCCATATTGAGTAGAAGAGGTCGAAAAGTTATAATATAACATTTCATCCTTATGCCATTCAATTTTTATTCTACTATATAATATTTTATATCAAAGATACAGATTGCTTCGTCGCCGCAGATCTTAGCCTCTTTAAAACTTGCAAAGATAGAAAAATAACTTCACATGTCGAAGCTGGAATTTTACATTGACATTCCTTGATATCTTTAGTGAAGTCTGAGGAAGTTTACGCAAGCAGGAAATTGAAGTCTTTAGTGTATTCATAAAAATCGGCCTTTGATAATTGCATATGCAATAGAAATTTCACTATAAATTTAAAAATTATATTTTGAGAAATTAACATTAAAATTTCAATTTTTAAATTTTAACTTGATATAATTATCAATTGTATAAAATCGTAAATAATTATTTATTATTAATCTTTATTTATATATCGTATAAAATACGTTGATTCAGTTATCTGATCTAGTTTGTAAGTAGCTGCTAACATCGTCAAAGAATAAATTAAATTGATTGGTTCTTAATTTATAACTAAGAGTTATTAATACTAGTTATTAATAAATAGTAATTACTAGTAGTTCTTAATTACTACTAGTTACTTAATTAATTAATTACTCAATTAATTGAGTGCAATGAACTGATTTCTGGTTTG
This sequence comes from Pomphorhynchus laevis, assembly GCA_012934845.2. Taxonomy (NCBI): domain Eukaryota; kingdom Metazoa; phylum Acanthocephala; class Palaeacanthocephala; order Echinorhynchida; family Pomphorhynchidae; genus Pomphorhynchus; species Pomphorhynchus laevis. The sequence continues at coordinate 76,044 of WNNJ02002792.1, forward strand.
TTCAATGTTTTAATTTTAAAATTTTAACTTGATATAAATATCAATTGGACAAAATCTTAAATAATTATTTATTATTAATATTTATCTTTATTTTTATTTATATATCGTATAAAATATGTATACTTATTTGTTGATAATATATAAAACAATATCGATTATGCAATTTGAAATAATTAAATTATTTACTTGTATTTATACAAACAATACACAAAACACGTTGAGAATATATTCATACATTATATGAATAATATATATAATAATATATATCATATTATATATTATATATAATATAATATATTATCATATATTATTATGTTATATTGTTGATATATTATTACATTTCATATTTATTATGATATGTAATAATTTTATCATTATTACGGAATTATTATTTTACCCGACGACTTTAGATCAATATCTTTATATCGTTCTAATTATCTGATCTAATTCTTAACAATTTATTCGTTTTCATTTAATTTAAAAATTTAAGTTATTCTGAGATTATTTTATTTATTCACTTCCTCCTTTGTCTTGTGTAGATTAATTATTAATTACAAATGATAAAATTATTGTAATTTACAAAGTAAGGTTCCTAGGGATGAGATAGCAAGGCCTCACTATTCAAAATCTGAAGAAAAGAAGAAGAAAAAAAGAAAAAGAAAATTTAAGTTTTGATTGAGTTAATAAAATGTAAGCCCGTGCCTTAAATATTATACTAATATTAATAATATAAAATATTTTATACTATTTATATAGTATAAAATTAGTATAATATTATTATAATATTTT